>PVJC01048574.1:0-12475 GCA_004026665.1 Murina feae | reverse complement strand
CCTGTCTGCTGAGGCATAGAATGTGTAAGAGATTTTCATATCATCTGACATTTCCCAAACTTGAGAGAGGGATGACTGTGGAAAAGCGGCACTTGTCATGATGCATGGGGCCAGAAGAAAAGAAATGGAGGGAACATGAAAGCTTTCCCTGGGCGCCACCAAACTCTGCTGCCAGCCTCCTCCTCCCCTGCGAGCACAGATCATTAACATTGGTAATGTCCTCACTAAATCTGCTTGGAGGAAGTGACAAGTCTAATTTGTTACTGACAGAGCGAAGGCTGGGAGTATGTTTAAAATGCATCGCTCTTGCTCCTGGACCCTCTGAATTGCTGTGTGGTTTCTGTCAGGTAGGCTTGGTATTTGGTTAAAGACTATCTGTGATTTCATCAATCTCCTCAGCGGTCTCCCAGAGGAAAGGCCTGGCGCCTCAGCTCCCTCCCGCTCGCTTCAGTCCCAGTAATGGCCTCTGCCAGCAAGCCTGTAGGTGCTGTGATTTGAAATTCAGAACCTGGGGAGGGATTTCTTAAGCAAGTAATTACCATTAATAATCAATAGCTTTCAGCCTGACAAATAATTGTGAAATATCTGGATAAGATTAAACTTGTTCCTTGAGACATTTGGGTGTGGCAATAATGCCGTTTTCATTAACTGAAAGACATATTCAGGGCCTCATTTTTATATGCTTTAGAGTGACTTTAAATGAAATGAGGTAGACTTTAAAAATACAATGCAAATGAGGTCTGTGTGGAAGGCCTCATGATACTGTGTGATCATCAATTTCCAGATAAGCAGAGATGAGTCAGCTTCCTGAAGGAAAAGCTTAAGTCATGACCTATGACCTGAAATTATAATGAAGTGAATTTTATATGGAAGAGGGTGATAGTCTAATTCCGAAGCCAACTGAATTCAGATCAATGATTATGGATTTCAAGTACCATCTGAAATAACCATTTAGACTATACATTGGGCAGGCTTCCTCTATAATGCAGATATTTAGCTTATTCGAGAAGCCACAATGAGAAGAGATCAAGAGTAACTCAGCTATTTACCCTATGCCATGTATCTCACTTCTGGTTAGACTTAGGGGCACTGAATCTTTGAAATCCATTCATGAATTCTGGAAATTTTAGAACTGTAAGTGAGTTCCCCAAAATATCAAAGAAAAGACTATATGCTGTGATAGATGTGGGAGTCACAATTGAAAGAAAAATTAATATTCTTTCTTAATTTTACTTTTTTTTGTTTATTACCAGTGGTTTTCTCACTTATAGAAATTTAGTCTTTTACTACGTAGTGAATTTTTCTTCAGTCACAACCAAAAGCATACCCAGCATGAGAAGGGAATATACTTTACTAAGCATTGTACATACACTATCACATGTAAACCTCTAAAGCCTGTGAAATATTTACATCATTGGCTCACTTTAAACAAGGAAGTTAAAGTTTTAAAAATAATAAGAATTCGGAATTTGAAGAATTTGGGAATAAAACAAGGGAAGATAATGTAGAAAAATTACAGCCATATAAAAGCAAAGTCCAGGGAAGGACTGTTTCAGACAGCTCAGATTTAGAGATAGAGACAACAAGAAACATACTCATTCTTCCTGAATATCAAGGACACAAGTAAGAAATGGTCCCCATCTTTGAGACCTGAGTGTTATGGAAACAGGTTGGGGAAAGGTATGTTCCCGAGGAGATAACCATTGAGTTGGGTCAGGAGTTGGAATGGGAGCATGATGGGTTAATTCCAGGAGAGAAGCTAGACTATTCCTAGGGAACAGCTTAGCTCAGAGGGATAGAGGGCCAAAGAGCTTGCTGTTTGTGCAATGACGAAAAGTGCAGTGTTACTGAGGTATACATAGATGGTGTCCGCTTGGCAAAGGGGAATGGTAAAGGAAGGGAAGGTCCACATGGAAGAAAATGTGGCTGGGAAGTCAGGTTGGAGCTAGATACTCAAAGGGTCTGGTATGTTGCTACATCGGGAGACCCTCCAGAATAGTGGGCTTTTAGCGGTACATTCCTTTTAAATAAAAAATATGTATATTTGTTTAGCTCTAGCTGGTTTGGCTCCATGAATAGAGCATCAGCTTGTGGACTGAAGGGTCCCGGGTTTGTTTCGGTCAAGGGTACAAACCTTAGTTGCAGGCTCTTGCCCAGCCTGGGCCCTAGTCAGGCCTCTATAGGAGGCAACCAATTGATTTGTTTCTTCATGTTGATATTTCTCTCTGTCTCTCCCTCTCCCATCCTCTTTAAAAATCAAAATATCCTTGGGTGAGATTTAAAAATAAAATAAAAATAAAAATATATAAATATGTTTTTATTGATTTCAGAGAGGAAAGGAAAAGGGCAAAGGGATAGAAACAACGATGAGAGAGAATTATTGTTCGGCTGCCTCCTGCACACCTCACACTGAGGGTTGAGTTTATAACCCCGGCATGTGCCCTGACTGGGAATCAAACCACGACCTTCTGGTTCATAGGTCAATGCTCAGCCACTGAGTCGAGCCAGCTTGGGCTAGCAGTACATTCCTTACTTTAAACTCTGAAGCTGTCCATCCAGAATCCCTATGTACTGCTTCTTTTAATCTCTAAAGGGGTTCAGAACTTCAGCTTTTGTTGCAAGAGCTCTCTGGTGGTACAACAGCAAAGGACTGGTTTATCTACTTACACACTGGAGAAAACACTTCTGAGCATCAGTACCCAGCTCAGGACATTTCTCTTGCATCTCTTCCTTCTCAGTTCTCTCTTGATGTCTGAAAACATTGCACATGTTGCCACCAGGGCCGCCACTAGCTTATACTGTGTCTGTGTACTTTGGAAAAAGCTGGACTTCCTCTTCTTCCTTCCCATGACCTGCTGACAACCCCACCGATGCCTGGCTTGGGGGACATGGGTGCTTTTGTACAAAGAACGCCCCCTTTTTCAGGTGAACACAATCACTTGCAGGGCACAGGGCTACTATACTTGAGTTGCCATTCTCTCTGCTTGGCCAGACATTGCACAAATCTCAAATGCTTATGTGACCACACCTTGCAGTCCCTATCATCAATTTCCAGATAAGCAACACAATGAGATGGATCACATTGCCTCAGAATACAGCAAGCTTCTGCTGCTGGAATATCCAAAGCCAAGGCTGAATCATCATCACCTACTAGTGATATCACAGGGAAAATGTCCACGATGTGGGGCAGTAATAGACGTACTCTCAGATCTTTCCTCGCCCAGACATTCACCCTGCCTCACGACTTCTCAGAGCACAGAGGCAGCTAAGTGGCTGTTCCCATTGATTGAAGGCCTGTAAGCGTGTGAAAATGGGTGCAACAGCTCTTGGAGCAGATGAACAGGACAGGGTTCTTAACAGTAATTGGTCCTTTGGATATTGTGCTCACTTTCTACCTCATTGTTTGGGAGGTCAGTCAGTTTGTCAGAATAAAAAAAAAGAAGGATTTTTCAGACACAAATTATTACATATTCATAAAATACAGAATATTGCTTCGTGTATTTATAAGCTGATTATCTCTAACTCCTCCCCATCTCTAAATACCAAACATATAGAGGCAGGGAACTCAGAGGTTTGATAAGGTCCTGGCTTTGCTGTTAATTCCTGTGTGATCCCCCAGTAAGTTACACTGCTTTTCTGGCTCTCCAATGGCGCAGCTCTAAAAGAAAGGTATTGAAGAAGTTGCCTCAAGTTTCCAGTTCATATCCTCTACCACACTATTAGAATAAGCATGTGTCCCACTTCTCCACTGACCTTACGTGTCATCTTAACAGAACACTGGACCCCAAGGGCACTACCACATCTTCCTCCTTCCTCCTTTCTTGCTAGGAGAGGCAGCATGCTGACCATGTAGCCCTTTCCCAGCAGTGACATATCCAGCTGCAATAAGCAAGCTCTGCCTTAGAAGATCATTGAAATTGTTACTACTTTGCTCTTATTTAAAACAAAACTAAAAATCAGTTATAGCTCTCTGGAGGTTTGAATAGAGACTCATTCAAATCATTTGCTTCTACAACTGTTACACACTGGGGTTTGCATATTGCCCTGTAGAAAAACACAGCAAGATGTTCCCCAATCGCTCTAGCTTGTTTGGCTCAGTGGATAGATCGTCGGCTGGGGACTGAAGGTCCCCGGTTCGATTCTGGTCAAGGGCATGTACCTTGGTTGCAGGCACATTCCCCAGTTGCAGATGTGCAGGAGGCAGCTAATCAATGTTTTTCTCTCATCGATGTTTCTGGTTCTCTGTCCTCCCCTCCTCTCTGTAAAAAATCAATAAAATATGTTTTTTTTTAAAAGATATTCCCACTTAGAGGACTTTAGTACAGAAAACTGCCACCAGTCATATTGCTACATGCTTAATAATGCCTCCATCGCATATGCATCATTTTTTAGTACATTATGCATGATCAGGATTCTGCTACAGATTGTACACATCAGTCCACTTAAGTCAACTGATGTTTATTTTAGAGAATAAATATAAAGGTAAGTATACTAAGTGAAGAGTGTGTTTATATTCATGGGTCAATTTGTGTGCCTGTGCATATTAATTATAACATTATTCAAGTGGTTCCTGTAGGGATAGGGATACACATTGTATACAAGTCATTTAAAATTCATTTGAGTGGAAAATATCTAGATAAACCAAAAGCAGAATTCTAGTAAATGCAACATTAGTTTTAAAATGATTTTAGTATTTATCTTACTTTTTGAGTTTTGTAGCATTCAACACAAAAATTGTACTATAAATTATTAAACAAGAGGAGTTGAACAAAAGACACCTTCAATTTATACGAACAAGATCAACATTAGGCTTAATTCTGGGCTTTTGTAAGTGCAACAATGATTTTAAGGGCAGGGCAAACGGTCACAAGTGGGTCTAATACTGACTTCCCTCTGTCCAGAAACACAGAGCAAGCACAGAGTCCATGTCTGACCACAGGGATAAGCTGCCCTGAGCTCTAAACCAGGTTCTTAGACTGTTCTTTTTAATTTTTGTTTTTGAACAATTCTTGGGTGTCTAAATACCGTTTGAAATTTCCTGGTTTAATTCAATGTCACTTTTTTATTTTTATTTTTTTTGTGGAAAGCAGGAAGCAAAATTTTATGGTGGATAGGGGTTGTTTAGGAGAAACAGAGCTGAGATTTTTTTTTTAAACCACAATATATGTAAATTAGAGCTCTGACTTTAAGATGTGGGGTTTTGGGGAACTCACTGAGTTTTAATTTCTTCATTAGTAAAATTGATAGAAGATACTTAGAGAAGACGGGAATAATATCTGCCATAAGGATTGTGTTTAGGTTAAATGAGGTCCTGTTGGTGAAGACATTGTACTGTGGGAGGTGAAAGCAAGTTCTTTGGAAAGAACGGGAGAAAAGCTACAGTCCCAGACGGGCTGAGAGGCTGGCAGTTTACCAGTATTGGGACTCAGTTACCGGGCTCGAGACCAGGGAGGGCATAGAGGCTAATTGAATCCTGTCTTTTTTTTAACCTAGAGTTCTTTAAATTCTCCCTAATGGGAAGAGGATATGTCCTAGTGTCTACATGGAACTGAGGCCTGCAGTTGGGGTCAGGCCAAGGAATGAGCTGTCAGTCTAGGGCTTTACTGCTTAGGGAGGCATCCTAGCAATTCATATTGGATTGGTTCCCATGAACAAAATACTTAGAGGTATCAGTGGGTAAGACTTTAAAGGAGTTTGGAAAATGTAGGTACAATTCACAATGAAATAAAAATGCTACAAGCTCAGAACCAGTGAATATTCTAAATCATGCCTTTTATCAATGGCTCAAACTCAGTACCTTTAAAAAAATGAACCAGTAGTTAAAATACTCATTTGTATTTAAGTTTCTTAAACTAAAGAATTAATTATTTCTAATTGCACTTAAAATATAAAACTGATTGGACTAAAACAATGAGAAGAATGGCACTGAAAATCGTATGCTGTGCCCACTGCTCTGGGACATGTAATTAAAAGTCACAAAATAATAATGTTAAGATGTAAAATAAAACCAAGACATTCCAATGAAGACCTAATTTCTTCCCCTTCCCCCTAAAGTTGGCTCACTGAATGTGTTTCATGGGAAATATCATTATTAAAAATAAAGCTCTTTCAAACATCTTTTTGGTACTTCTGCTTTGCTGAATACCCTAAGCATATGCTTTCTCTGCCTGTTGGGAAACTCAGAACCAACTGAACACAGCACAGGATGTCTCCAGGGTAGTAGCAGATCTTCTGTACTGTAGTCTAGGGAAACAACGGAGGCTCAGATTCAAACACTTGGTGAAAGAGAATGGAGGTAAGAAAGCCTAAAGCAGAAGGGGCCAGTCAGAGAGGGACTGTTGGTTTCCCCACACCTCTAAGTAGGAAAGTCACAGAAGCTCCTCTGAAATGCTGTGGCTGCACAATCACTGAGTAGTAGTATTTCAGCAAGTGATTGATAGGATTACTAGCTCTTCCTTCTGTAAAAATGGTGGAAATGAAAGAAGAACAGATGTATTTCTGTTCAGTTATTATGTGAAGAGTCAGCAGGAAATTTCAAATGAAACAAATTGATAACATACTTTTAATCTCCCAGGGAAACAAATACAAAGATAAAATCTGGCAGCCTGTCCTTTCGTCTCCCTTCTTGTTTTTGGCGGTGGTTTTATGTTGGCTGGAAAAAATCTCCCAGCATCTGGTTAGAAGTGGAGTAGTCATACAAGATCACCTTCACACTTTATCTTCTCACAACGCTCTTTAGTCTTCAAGACCAAAACGTACAAGGGTTTGTTGTTGCTGTGATTATTGCGGGGGAGAGACCCTGGAGAGTAGTGGGGATAAGATTTTGCCTGGGGCATGGAAGGGTATGGATCTAAAGAACAGAGATTCAACTAAAAATATGACATAAAAATAAAACAGGAAAGCATGGAATAATAGTAGGTAATAACCAAAAAAAAAAAAAGAATGGACTGAATTATCCTCCCTCTCAAATCTATATGTTGAAAGCCCTACTTGCTAGTGCCTCAGAATGTGATTGTATTTAGAGACAGGGCCTTGAAAGCGGTGATTAAGATAAAATGAGGTCATAAGGATAAACCCTAATCCAATGTAACTAGTGTTGCTTGTAAGAATTAAAGATTAGGACAAAGACACACACCCAGAGAAAGGCCCTATGAAGGTACACCAAGAGGACAGCCATCTACAAGCAAGGAGAGAACTCTCAGAAGACATCAACCCTGTTGACATCTCAATTTCAAATTTCTAGCCTCCAGAATAGTGAGAAAATAAATTTCTGTTGTTTGCACCAGCATTGCATCTGAATCATAAAATAAAGTTTCCAAGGATAGATAGAAATAAGAGGAAAGTAGCGGTTAGCTAGAAATCTACAAGAAAATAAGATAAAATAAAGAAATAATAGAATGCAATTAAGATAACAAGGAAATAATGGGGAGGGGAAAACCGAAGGCTATGGTGGCTTGCCCAGCTGGTGTGACTCAGTGGCTGAGTGTTGACCTATAAACCAGGAGATCACAGTTTGATTCTGTCAGGGCACATGCCCAGGTTGCTGGCTCAATCCTCAGGGAGCATGCAGGAGGCAGCTGATCAATGATTGTCACTCATCATTCATGTTTCTCTCTCTTCTGTCCTGTCTGAAATCAATAAAAACATTTTTACAAAAGGCTATGTTAGTATTACTTGCTGAATTTCTGTGGAATGGAGGAAAGGAGGCATAGAATACTGTAAGATACAGAAAGAGAATAAATTAAAGAAAGTAAACATTAGTCCTGACTGGTTTGGCTCAGTGGATAGAGCTTTGGTCTGTGGACAGAAAGGTCCCTTCCTCTCTGTAAAAAATTAATCAAATATATTGATAAAAAGAAAAAAAAGACAGTAAAAATTAGTGTGCTTGATGGAAATAAAATTTGAATGTTCAGTTGAACTATTTCACTTTTTGAAGCTCCAAGAAACTTAAAGTATTTGGGAAAATAAATGTATGAATGAAATGATTTTGACTGTATGTAAGAAGCAATTTCAAAAGAAGAATAACAGTGGGGAAAATGCCACTAGGTTGTTATTTCTAAAATAACAGATTTATCCATAGGTGAGTTGGCAGTTAAGAATTCTGTTAATGATGATGTTAATCTGGCTCATTTTCTGTTCATATTGACACTCTCCAAAACAGAAGCATTGCTGATATTTTGCCCAACAATATGTCACAGAAACTGTGGAAAAATGTCTGATAAGTGAGGCTTGAAGTCAAATGCTGAGAAGGGGAAAAAATGTGTTCCAGATTTTTTGCAGATGTTCTCTGATCAAATTATGGTGTTGAAAAATTGTATAGTCTGTTCAATGGAGCATCCAGACGAAAAGACAGTTCAGTGGCTTTGTAATCTGGATAAAAAAAGAATTGTGAAGCTGTGCTTATATAGGGTATAATTCACAAGTTCAGAGCTGTCAATGGTAGAGGCAACAGAAAGAAGGCATTTGACTTTTCAAATAACTTTTGAATAATTAAATAAATTTACATATAAAAACCTGGATAATACATCTTCCTGATTTCTTATGCCCTATATCTATTGCATAAGCTCTGAGGTCTTCATTTCATCTATATCTTTCTTTTTATCAACCAGTACATGTTCTATATACATGAAGTGCTTAAAACATCAAGTAGATGGAAGAAAATATTCTATGAATTGTAGAATTTCAGAATATAGAAGAAGACCACACACCATTTAGTGATTGTTTTTTAATTTACATTTCCATAAAACTGGCATTCCAATGATCTAAGTGATTTGAACAAGGTCACACTGCTGAAGACAATGGTAGATCAAGTCTAAGACCCAAATCTAGCAACTTCTAGGTTCCTGGACTCATAAAATCTTTGAAAAAGATGCTGGATGCTTCAACTAACATTTTTGCTACTGTTTTGAAGAGAAAAAAAAATACACTTAGTAGACAGCAACCCTGATAAGATAAAAATATGTATTTAGATATACATCTGAGACATTATAGCATATACCAAAAATGTTACAAATCTATATTCGGAGACCGTAATGCTTTCCTTTATTCAACAAGTACTTACTGAGCAACTACAAAGGGCCAGGCACTACTCTAGGCACTGGGGGTACAACAGCAAGCAAAGCAGTCAAAATTCTCTGCCCTTCTGGCATTTATACTGTAGTGCAAGGGGACACTAAAAACAAGAAAAATATATGCATAGTTAGAGGTAATAGTGGTACTGAAAAAAATTATTTTTTAAGTAGGGAGATAGATAGGGAGTATGGTGGTAGGTTAAAATGAGCTGATCAGAGTGAGCTTCACAGAGAAAGTGGAGTTAATGCAAAGGTGTGAAATAGGAAGAGGAGTGACCTGTAGAGGTAACTAGGAGAGGGGCATTCCAGACAGAAGGAACACTTCTGTGGAGCTGTTGAGACATCCCCAGATCTTCATCCTTTTGGAGGCTCAATAATCATGATTGGTTGCCAATATTCATTAAAGAAAGGGGTAATAAGAGCAAATGCCACTGTCCTTGTCACTGTGTGAGGTGAACATAGTCTTAGGGGCCAAATGAGGCTTCCACACAATCTTGACATCTACAAACTGGCTTGGGGAAGTGGATCAATTTAATAAACTGATTGAAGATGGCAAAAGGGACCCTTTACTGAATTCAGTCAATAGCTAGTTGTTTTCTTTCATGTCAGTTTTTATCTGTGGACACAGTATGAATGCTTAGGTTAAGGAATCAAATTTGTGCTATTACTTTCTGACAAAAAATGATGGATATATTCAGTATGTCACAGCCAGAAGCATAACCCTTATGAGGAAATGAAGAATTTAGCATTTCTAGGTCCTGGGGGACTATGAATTCTACCTTCTGAAGATGATTCTTTAGGCATGTTTAGTATAAATGCAAATTTTACCAGACTGACATATCGGTAGGGTTTGCAAGGACTCTTTTCCTTAAAAAGCAAACTAATAATTGGTCTTTCCCAAACATTCAATTTTTCTGCTATGATGACCTTTAGGACAACTTGATATATGAAAAATTGAAATCCAATGCAGATACATTTGAACAGAAAACAAAGAGAAAAGAAGAGCCTCTGATATATATATATATATATATATATATATATATATATATATATATATACTTTTTCATCATTTCAGAGGCTCAGTGAGCATATATATATGCTTCTTGGTTCCAGTACATTAAAATATGATTCATTTTACACATATGCAATTACATATCACTTAACTACTCAGCTGTGGATAATACTGAAGTACAGCCTCACTCTTACGTTGGTCCATATCAACCCATGGGAGTTATAAGGCACCCCTCACAGTTAAATATGGAATAGGAACAGGTTAGAGCTGAATACTGAAGTTAAAAGAGGTAGCAGGGCAGGAGGGAGCAGCAGTGGGAACTGATGGCTCCTGGAAATGTTTTGGAGCACTCTGAAGTAGGAGAGAGCTGAAATTTGATCAAATACTCCATTTTTTGATATGCTGGAAATAGAACCCACTATGAGACACACACCGAAAATTATTTTCCTTCAGATAACACTGCAGTGGCCCAGCTTTGTAAGCATTTTCTCTATTTGCTTAAAAAAGAACTTCAGTTTCAAATTGGAGATGTTTTGTGAAGAGAGAGTATGGGGTAGCAAGCTCTGTCATAAGATAACAAGGATTCAAATCTTAACTCTCCTACTACTTCCCCTTAGAGGGCGGCTTTGAAGTTAAATGAAATAATATACATAAAGTGCTTAGAACAGTGCCTGGCACAGCAGAAAGACCCATCTGTATTAGGTGTCACTATTATGTTCCAGTGACTCCTGGAATATAAAAAATAACTCTAAATAAAGTGCAGACTCTAACTTGTTGCTTAAAGTTCATTCTGGTATGATGTAATGGGCTTTGCAGTCAGACCTGAGTTATAATTCCAGCTCTACCTCTGATAAGCAAGTTCTCTTCCTTCAGCTTTAGTTTCTTCATCTATAAAGTGAGGGCAACCTGCCAGGCTGAGGCAAAATGACAAAGAAAGGTTAATGCTAAAGTTCAGTAAGGAATGGAATTCCTCCTGTGTACCTTATGGATGCTTAATGTCATAATAGATTTTTATTATACACTAGAGGCCTGGTGCACAAAATTCGTGCATGGAGTGAGGGTGGTGGGGGTGGTGGTGATGTCACTCAGACCAAACTGCACACTTTCCAATCTGGGACCCCTTGAGGGATGTCCGACTGCCCGTTTAGGCCCGATCCCAGGGCTTGGGCCTAAACAGGCAGTTGGACATCCCTTTCACAATCCAGGACTGCTGGCTCTCAACCTCTCGTCTGCCGATTGCCCCTAACCACTCCGCTGCCAGCCTGATCAACGCCTAACTGCTCCTGTGCTGGCCTGATTGCCCCTAACTTCCCTCTCCCTGCCAGGATGGTCTCCTCCCCCCCAACTGTCTTCCCCTGCAGGCCTGGGTCCCCCATAACTTCCCTCCCCTGCAGGCCTGGGTCCCTCCCAACAGCTCTCCCCTGCAGGCCTGGGTCCCCCAGAACTTCCCTTCCCTGCAGGCCTGGGTCACCCCCAAATTTCCTCCCCTGCAGGCCTGGGTCCCCCCAACTGCCCTCCTCTGCCAGCCTGGTCCCCCCCCACTACCCTCCCCTGCAGGCCTAGGTTACCCCTAACTGTCCTCACCTGCAGACCTGGGTCCCTCCCAACTGCCCTCCCTTGCTGGCCATCTTGTGGTGGCCACCACACGGTCAATTTGCATATTACTCTTTTATTAGATAGGATAGTTATGATACTAAGAGTCAAGTTATACTCCATATTACATCAAGATCTACAAAATGTATTTTTGAAAGCATAACAATTTTAAAGCATGAAATTTGTTATTAGCAAAGACCCTGGAAATAATCTAGTTTAATCTTTTTATTTTGTATGAAAATGAACTAAAACCAAGAAAAGGCATGCATGTTGTTTCTGAAGGTCACATGTTACTTAGTGACAGATTGGAAGCCATGGGTCTGTGACCAGCAGTCCAGAGCCATCTCAGGTTTCTTCCATACCACCTGTTCAAGCCCTCGCACACAGGTAGTGTCTATTGTGATTGCCTACCATCTAAACTAATAAAAGCGAAATATTAAAATTAACCGTTTCTCCGAGACAGGGTAAGCCACGCCCACCAGCCAATCAGAGTGGCTGTATGCAAATTAGCCCAGCCAACATGGCGGCCGCCACTCACGGGCCTGAGTAAACGTTTAGGCAGCGTCCGTTGCAGCAGGAGCGAGAGGGAAACTGTTTTCTGCCCTCGGCGAGCAGCCTCCAAAACATGTTTCAATAATGTATCAATCATAGAATCCTCGGGAGCTGAAGGGAACAGCAGACCTAGCCTGAGTCTAAAACTATAACATTGTTGCAGTATAGACTCTGCGAGGTGAGGCAGAGAGAGGCTTTGTTACATGTGTAGGCCGGCTTAAAGGAACAGTGTATCAATTATAGGAGA
>PVJC01048573.1:0-12472 GCA_004026665.1 Murina feae | reverse complement strand
GTGCGTTTTTGCTTCAGGCCAAACAAAGGCTAAGGAGCCAGCGAGCAGGTAGTTTCGCTCTCGCTCCTGCTGCAACGGACGCTGCCTAAATGTTTACTCAGGTCCGTGAGTGGCGGCCGCCATGTTGGCTGGGCTAATTTGCATACAGCCGTTCTGATTGGCTGTGGGCGTCCCGGAGAAACGGTTAATTTTACTATTCTGCTTTTATTAGTTTAGATGTTTTTACTCTGAATAAATTTTAATTTTATTCTTTAAAATCTTTGGTATCTATATGTCAAAATTGATTTTTTTTCTGTTAAAACAAAAAATGTCTGTCAACAGAATTCTGAGAAAAGAGAATTTTGTAAGTTTGCTCATGAAAAAACTTTTTAGTAAAATCAAATGTAAAATGAGGTCATCCTTAGAAATCCATTGAAAGACAAGTGATCCCCAAAATTTTTTTAAAGTGGTATTATAAGCCATAAAAGTACTTTCAGGTATTAACTTGCTCATCAAACTCCATTTAGAGTTTGATGATCATGTTAAAAAAAGGTTTTTCTTGACCACTTGGAGAAATTCTGTTAGAAGAGATAAGGAAGCCAAAAGGAGGGGAATCTTTTCCTTCCAATTTGATGAAAATATATTTTACACAACCTGGAGAATATGGCTACATATTACCAATCTAAACTAATAAAAGCATAATATTAAAATTAACCGTATCTTCGGGACAGCCTAAGCCACGCCCACCAGCCAATCAGAGTGACTGTATGCAAATTAGCCCAGCCAAGATGGCGGAGGCCGCAGCCCTGGGCTCCGCCATCTTGGGAGCCTGGGTCCTGGGAAGGCACCTGGCGCCCTGGGCAGCCAGATGCCTTCCTGGGCTGAGAAGCCTTCAGGGAAGCGGGACGCCTCGGCCCCCTGCTGGGAGGCTGATCCGGTGGCCAGCGCCACCAGAACGGCCTTCGGGGGAAGCGGGACCCCATGGCTCCCTGCTGGGAGGCCGATCCGGTGGCCAGCGCCACCGGAACGGCCTTCAGGGGAAGCGGGACGCCTCGGCCCCCTGCTGGGAGGCCGATCCGGTGGCCAGCGCCACCAGAACGGCCTTCCGGGGGAAGCGGGACCCCGCAGTCCCCTGCTGGGAGGCCGATCCGGTGGCCAGCAACACCAGAACGGCCTTCCGGGGGAAGCGGGACCCTGCAGCCCCCTGCTGGGAGGCCGATCCGGTGGCCAGCAACACCGGAATGGCCTCCCAGGTGGAGAAGCCTGGGGAGTTGGGGGATGCCATGCCCCCTCCTGGGAAGCCTATGGGGTGGCCAGTGCCACTCCATTGCTTCCCAGGCAATGGCCCAGAGGGTCAGTGGGAGCTGTGGCCAGCCTGAAAACTGCCCTTGGCCCCTCATCCAGGCTTGCCACACCACTTGGGGTGAGGATCTCCACTTGGGGTGCTTGACCAGCCTGCAAACAGACATTGGCCCCTCACCCAGGCTGGCCAGGCACACTAGCAGGTGGCCATCCCCAGAGGGGTCCCAAGCTGTGAGAGGGCACAGGCCGGGCTGAGGGACCCCCCTCCCCCACCACCCCAGTGCACAAATTTTTGTGCACCGGGCCCCTAGTATATTCAGAACTGCAAAGAAAAGTACCCTCCCCTGCCCCTTTGTTCATGGAAAGTCTCTGTGAGGATTCTCTGTGTCTTTTAGAGTCTGTCACTCATGGTTTACAATTACCTTGATTTGTTTTTTACCTGTATCAGAAAGGTGACTAGTCTTACATAGGAGATCCAATTTTCGGTTCCACACACATAGGTCATTTCCACCAGAGAGCCAAACATCTAGTCTCTGAAGAACAGTTAAACACTGCAAAATTTATAAGAAATATATGTAAGTTTAGAAGTTCATGCATTCATTGGTGGTTTTAAAATATGTTCTAAATTCTTTGATACCTTTTCCTTCAAGAGGTGAAGCCTAATTACCCTGCCCTTGAATGTGGGCTCTACTAAGTGACTAGCGTCTAATGACTAGCATGTAGCAGAAAGGACAATGTGTGACTGATAAAAACAAGGCACGTGGTGGTTTGCGGGGTTCTTGTCCCAGCATCAAGAAGGGTTCAGGAATCTGAAGAAGGAGCTGTGAGTAGATGACATAGGAATCCAGAGACTAATAATGAGTCCGGAGACAAGATATAATTCTGAAAGGCATTTGGGGTCAGAGGAGCTTAGCTAAATAAAGGAGCTAAATTCTAAGATCTTAAGTCTAAGGCCTTAGGTTCTCTCCTCATCCCCAGGACCCCATGCTTTTTATTAATACAACTTGTCCTGAGGTGAGGCAGAGATATACACTTCAAAGAGTATACAGAAACATTGTCAGAATGGGGGGATTAGCCTACGGCTGTTCAGCTGTTTGGCCAATAGGAGGCACCTGTAGATTAAGATGCCCTTTAACTGTCTGACAGCCACAATCAATTTCCTATTCAGGTTTGGGGAAATGCCTTTAGCCATTCCCAACAGATTACATGTGTGACTCAACTCTGTTGAGTCCCCAAGTCTCATCAACCTTTTGATGAAACTCCTCAAATTATGACATGCTGGAATTGGTTTCTGGCAGGGGTTTCCTCCTTGCTCTCTCTTAGGTCACTCTCTCTAGCACAAACACACATAAATAGACACAGGGAGAAAGACCCCCCTGGCAAAAAGTGAAGCCTCTGTACAACCACCAACACTTCCCAAGCATGTAAGTCCCATGGGAACCTCCAAATCCAGTCAAGCCTTCAGATGACAACCTCATGAGACACTGAGCCAGAACTATCCAGCTAAGCTCCTCTCTATTCCTGACCACAAACAATGTGAAACATTTATTTTAAGCAACTAAGTTTTGAGGTAATTTGTTATTTAGTAATTGACAACTAATACACAAGGTTTAAAATAAGCTGCTTTTAAAAATAAAACTGAAAATATGGTCTTAGTTGTTATGTATCTTCAAATTAATATCATAAATAATGAAAGTATTTCAAGGTCAGTAGAAGTCCTTTATCTTTCATGGTACTTTAAAGTCCACACCTTTAATAGCACTCTCCTTACCCACTGACTCAAGTGAGCACAAGGGCAAAAACAAATGAGAATAATAAAAACAAAAAGGACAAGGTTCTCCCTGGCGAAGGGTGGGATTGCTTTTAAAACTGCTGGAATAGCCCTGACTGGTTTGGCTCAGTGGATAGAGCGTCAGCCTGAGGACTGAAAGGTCCCAGGTTCGATTCCGGTCAAAGGCATGTACCTTGGTTGTGAGCACATCCCCAGTAGGTGTGCAGGAGGCGGCTGATTGATGTTTCTCACTCTCTATCTCTCTTCCTTCCTCTCTGTAAAAAATCAATAAAATATATTTTTTAAAAAAAACAACTGCTGGAATAATAAAGGTTGAAAATAATCAAGGCAGTTTATATCTCAAGAGGTCCTACTCTACTACTATATGACTTTAGGATCAGCTTGTCAAATTTTTCATATCAGTACTTTTATTCCTTTTCATTATCAAACACTATTCCACTGTATGAATATACCATATTTGATCCTTTCACTAGTTAATGGACATTCATGTTGTTTCCACTGTTGGACTATTATGACTATTGCTATGAGAACTCAAGTACATGTTTTTGTATAGACACACATTTTCATTTCTCCTGGGAATATCTAAGAATTAAACTTCTGGGTCAAATGACAACTCTATTTAACATATTTATGAGCTGTCAAACTATTTCCCAAGGAGGGTATACCATTTTACAATTCCACCAGCAATGTATAAGGGTTCCATTTCTCTACATCCTTATCAACACTTATTATCTGTCTTTTAGGTATTACCCCTCTAGTGTATGTGAAATAGTATCACATTATGGTTTTGGTTTACATTTCTCTAATATACAATGATGCTAAGCTTCTTTTCATGTGCTTATTGACCATTTGCATATCTTCTTTGGAAAAATGTCTTTCAAATTCTTTGTCTATTTTTAATTGGGTTGTCTTTTATTGCTGAGTTGTAAGAGTTCTTTATGTATTCAGCATACATGTTCCTTATCAGATATATGATTTGCAAATATTTTCTCTAATTCTGTGGGTTGACTTTCACTTTGATTTTTTAAAATATATTTTTATTGATTTCAGAGAGGGAGGGAGAGGGAGAGGGAGATAGAAACACCAATGAGGAGAGAGAATCATTGATCGGCTGCCTCCTGCAAACCCCCCACGGGACATCGAGCCCACAACCCAGGCATGTGCCCCTGAACAGAATTGAACCCAGGACCCTTCAGTCCTCAGGCTGACACTCTATTTACTGAGCCAAACCAGCTAGGGCGATGGTGTTTTTTAAGCATAAAAGCTTTTCATTTTTATGAAGTCCAATTTATCATTTTTTCTTTTGTTGCTGTGGTTTTGCTGGCATATCTAAGATATCTAATCCAAGGCCACAAAGATTTACTCCTATATTTCTTCTAAGAGTTTCATAGTTTCTGCTCTTACATTTTTGTCTTTGATCCATTTCGAATTAATTTTTGGATATGGCATGAGGTAGGGATTCAATTTCATTATTTCATATGAGAATATCAAGTTGACCCAGCACTACTGCTGATAAGACTATTCTTTCTCTTATTAAAGGGTCTTAACACCCTTGTCAAAAATCAACTGACCATATATATGAGATTTTATTTCTAGACTCTCAAGTCTATTCCACTGATCTGTATATCTATCCTTATGCCAGTATCACACTGTCTTGATTACTATAGTTTTCTAGTAAATTTTCAAATTGGGAAGCTTGCATCTTGCAACTTTGTTATTTCTTTTCAAGATCGTTCTAGCTATTCTAGGGTCCCATGCTCTTCTATATAAATTTCTGCAAAACAAAAACAAGAACATAGAGAAAAAACACCCTGTTGGGATTTTAGTAGAGATTGTGTCCAATATGTAGATAGGGTAGTACTGCAATCTTAATCATATTAAATCCGACCCATGAATATGGGATGTCTTTTCATTTACTTAGATTTTCTTTAGTTTCTTTCAACAATGTTTTGTAGCTTTTGGTGTACAAGTCACCTATTCTTTAAATTTATTTCTACGCATATTATTCTTTTGGATGCTACTGTAAATGAATTGTTTTATTTTTGAATGTTCACTGCTAGTATATAGAAATACAATTAATTTTGTATATTGAATTGTATCCTAAAACTTTGCTAAATCCATTTTTAGCTCTAACAGTTTTGTTATGGATATAGAATTTTCTATATAGTTTTATGTATTCCTTTCCAGTGGGGATGCCTTTTCTCTTTTATTGTCTAATTGCCCTGGGTCAGAACCTCCAGTACAACATTAAATATTAGAGCCAATAGTAGACATCCTTGTTTGTTCCTGATCTCAGTGGGAAAGTATTCAGTCAGTCAATCACCATTAATACAATGTTAGCTGTGGGGCTTTCATAGATGCCTTCTGTTAGGTTGAGGAAGTTCTCACTTATTCCTAGTTTATTAGGGATTGTACTTTTATTTTGAGGTGTTGGAGTCTGTCAAATGCTTTCTCTGCATCTATTGAGATGATCATGTTTTTTATCTTTTATTCTTACTATGGTGTATTACACTGAATATTCAAATGTCAAACTAAACTCATATTCTATGATAAATCTCCCGTGGTCATGGTATATAACCCTGTTTATTCACTACTAGGTTTAGTTTTCATTTACTGCTTTTGTTACTTAACATCTTATTAGAATTTTCCAAACTCTTTGTATATTCTTCTGAAATACCTTTTTTAGCATATATATTTACTATAATTTAACTATTTTTCTGTGAGACTTTTAGGATACTGCCAATCATCCATGTATAAAATATATTTGCAATATACATTTCTGTTCATAAATCTCTGCCCATGTTTATTATTTTCTTTAAAGAGTTTTCTAGAAGTAGAATCACTAAGTCAATTCATGTAATCCTTTTTTTAGATTCATTCGTAATGCCAAACTAACCTTCCAGAAGATCATATCAAGTTATACTCTCAACAGCAATTAAAATGCCAATTTACCATCTCCTTGCTAATATCAACCTTTATAAAAACTTTACTAGTTCAAAAAATAAACAGTATTTTTTATATTTATTAGGGATCCTAATTTCTTTAATAAAGCATGCTCAAAAACAATTTTAACCACTGAAGAGAGTAAAATGCTATTTTTAATGATTTTTAATATGAAACTCATAGCACGAGTAAATACTAGCTGATTCACATTACAGTAAAAGCCCTTATTAAAGTACTTTCATCATACTGGAATTAGGCACGTTTTATTAAACAGTTCATGAAACAGCTCACCAAAAAAATTTCCCCAATACACTAAATTTTTTCTCTTTCCCTGTTCCTTCAACTCCTGTGTTTCATTTGAAACCTAATGAGCTCAGACAGAAAACAAGAGTATTTTTTAAGGAATTTAAAAGAGATGTCTTTCAGATCGAATAAAGCATAGAGATTTGATCAAGTCAATACTTAAATGGCTTCTTTAAAGACAGATTGTTAAATTGGATACATGCATACAGTAAATGGCAGTTTCTTCCCTATAAACTTTACTAAATTGATAATTAGAAGAGCATAGTAACATGAGATGGCTACTAGAGATGCTGCCTTTCAGGAAAAAAAAAAAAAGATATATATTGACAGTTGGCACACAGGAATTCTTTTTCTTTTTTTTTTTTTTTCCTTAAGTGTTGGCTCCAATTTAGAGATCAGTTATCTTTAAAGCAAGAGAAAACATTATCTCATTTTACTAGCATCTTTCTCCAAACTTGCTCACATTATTGAAAGACACATTTCTGAGAAGGTAATTTCTTCTGTAGAAATCAAAGTAACCAAGTGTTATCCAAGTTTGTTTCTCCAATATGTAGCAGAGTTCCTCTCATGTAACAAGCCCCAATTAATAATTGTAAAATGAATGAACCTAATAGTAGCAACCAATTAGCCCCATAAAATTTTGTTTTGGAACTAAGTAACTGACATTTTTTTTTAGGACTAATTTATCCTATTAATTATTTCTCTTTATTGTTGACACTATTATAGATGTCCCGCTTTCCCTGTCTTTTTGCTTCCCTCAACTCAGGACCCCCCCTGCCCCGCCACCAGGTCATCACCACGTTATTGTCTGTGTCCATGGGCTATACATATATGCATATATGTTCTTTGGTTAATCTCTTCTAGTATTCCCATCTCCCTCCCTTCTGAGATCTGCCGGTCTGTTGTCTATTCTATGTACCCATGCCTCTGGTGCTATCTTGTTTGTCAGTTTATTTTTTTTTTTCATTAGATTCCACATATAAGTGAGATCATGTGATACTTGTCTTGCTCTGACTGGCTTATTTCAATTAGCATAATAAGTTCCCAGGTCCATCATCCATGCTGTCACAAAGGTTAAGAGTTCCTTCTTTTTTACAGCTGCATAGCATTCCATTGTGTAAATAGACATCTTTTTATCCACTCATCTACTGATGGTCACCTGAGATGTTTCCAGATCTTGGCTATTGTAAACATATCTTATCTTTATGACTTTATAGAAGGCAGAGTATGAGGGACAAATAATTCCATGTTTTTATTTCAAAGTATAAAGAAACATACTAACTACTGCTATAGAGTCATTCTGCAAGGATTGCCTCTTTATATAATTACTTACTAAAAATATACTAGGTATTACCTTTTTCCTTATCTTGCTATAGAGATTTATTGCTTGTTCTAAGTTCAAATTCAAACATTCTAGCATTTGAAATATATACTTCCAAAAATCCAATCTTAGAATAATAAAATAACTGTAACTATGTGTAGAAGAAATAATACTTTTAAAGATTTTTAATAGATTTCAGAGAGGAAGGGAGAGAGATAGAAAGATAGAAACATCAATGATGAGAATCATTGATTGGCTGCCTCTTGCATGTCCCCTGCTGGGGGAGAAATCAAGGCCGCAACCCAGGCATGTGCCCTTGGCCAGAATCTAACCTGGGACCCTTTAGTCCACAGGCGACTAAAAGTACTTTACCATGGCTTTTATTGTAATGTGAATCATTATAGGCTCTTTCCACTAAGCTAAATTGGCTAGAGCAGGAAGAAATAATTTTTAACCCTACAGAAGTAATTTCATCAAATTAACTTAACAGTTTTTTCTCAGACAAAAAAAAATTATTACCATAAAATATCACTTATGATCTTACCTTTACAGTAGACTGGAAGCATGACACTTTTTGAACTTGCCTGCCAGTATCACAATTCCATACGTAAATTTATGTTAAGAAATAATTTCTAAACATTTCAAATCTTATAACTTTTCCAATAATTAAGTCACAAATGTCACACATTTAAGTAGAAAATAAGGCATAAAATATTGAGTCATCCATTTAGCACAGTAGGCTTACAACCTAAAATAATTTTCTGGTAAATTTAACTGTCAAACTACTTGAAAATGCCAACAGAAAGGATGGTCTGAAAACTGAATCTTTATATATATTAAATATTGCAACTGTTTAAATTTTGTTTATTCTCCAAAATAATCCACCATACTGACTGAAAGCTCTCTCAATGTATATAATTAACTACTGTTATCCTGATTAAAAAAAGATAGTAACAGTGTGTTTCTATTACCTATATACATATTTAAAATAATCAGAGGACTTCTCATAAAATGTCCAAGGTTAGTTTGACCTAAGGAGTATGATGATTTTCAAATTTTTCACACCATTTCCTATGGTAAAATACACATTTTACATCATATCTGAAAACACATTCATATAATAAATATAAGCAATATGTATAAATATATATATGTACAAACTTTTAAAACTATCACTTGACAAAATTGTTTTAAATCACTGAGCATTTAATTAATGAAGTTTTAGTTAATAGTGAAGGCCCAAGCTGAGTTAAGTTAGAATTCACCTGAGTAAAAGAACTGCCAGAAAAGCACCCTGGAATTATTTTCAACAAAGTTAATCAGCAAAGGAAATGAGTCTATACCATCATTTACAGATACAGTTTATATTGATATTGTCCCAACTACTCATCTCTGTACTGTACTTTAACAGTAATTCTATATAATCTAATCTAATAAAAGAGTACTATGCAAATTAATCCTTATTTCATTACACCTAAGCCACGCCCACCAGCCAAGCCACACCCACCAGCCAAGCCATGCCCATCAGCCAATCCGAGCCATGATATGCAAATTAACCCAGCCAAGATAGTGGCTGGCAGCCACAGAGCTAGAGCAAACAGGAGGCCAGCGATGGAGGAAATTGCTTGCCTAGGCCGGCTGTGGCCTCTGCTCAAGGCAACAAAGTTTTAATTATAGAAGCCACAGAGCTGAAGCAAATAGGAGGCTTCACTGGCTACCTAGGCAGGCTGTGGCCTCCACTGAAGGCAACAAAGTTTCAATTATAGAAGATAAAGCCCAGAAATCTGCTTCCAGCCAGCCTCGCTGGGACCTTGGGTCAATGGAAGCTGAGGCCAGCCTGCAAACAGCCCTCAGCCCCTTACCCAGGCTGACCAGGCACCCCAGTAGGGACCCAAACCCTGAAGGGACTGTGGGCAGCCTGAAAACGGCCCTCAGCCCCTCACCCAGGCTGGCCACACCCCAATGGGGTGAGGGTCCCCACTGCGGGGCTTGGCCAGCCTGCAAACAGTCATCAGCCCCTCACCAAGACTGGCCAGGCATGCCAGCAGGTAGACGTCCCCCAAGGAATCCCAGACTGCGAGAGGGCACAGGCTGGGCTGAGGGACCCCCCTGAGAGCACAAATTTTTGTGTACCGGGCCCCTAGTCCTATATAAAAGTGTAATATGCAAATTGACCCTAACAGCAAAACGACTGGGAATGACTGGTCACTATGACACACACTGACCACCAGGGAGTAGATACTCAATGCAGGAGCTGCCCCCTGATGGTCAGTGCACTCCCACAGGGGAGCTCTGCTCAGCCACAAGCCAAGCTGCCAGCACAGCGGTGGTGGTAGGAGCCTCTGTCACCTCCTCAGCGGCGCTAAGGATGTCCAATTGCAGCTTAGCCCTGCTCCCCACTGGCAAGTGGACATCCCCCGAGGGCTCCGGGGCTGCCAGAGGGATATCTGACTGCCAGCTTAGGCCCAATCCCCTGGGGAGCGGGCCTAAGCCAGCAGGTGGACATCCCTTGAGGGGTCCCAGACTGCAAGAGGGCACAGGCCGGGATGAGGGATCCCCTCCACCCTCCTCCCCTGCCTGAGTGCACAAATTTTTGTGCACCGGGCCTCTAGTTTTTAATAATTACCTCTAAGTAGTACTTTAGAAATCATCTAATAAAAAAGCATTTTAAATTCTACTTTTGCAGAGGTTATACAGATACTGAAAACAAATAAAAAAAGAGCTTTAGTTCATAAAATATTTGCCTCAATAGAGCAGTAGCAATAAAGCTACCCTGACCTAAAAATCAGTGAATTTTATGCCCTTGTTTACATAATACTGTAATCCCCTCATGATTTATCACCATTTAAATCTCTTCTTAAAATGTTTTCACCTATTGGCAACCTGTCTAGAAATCATTTTAGCTGAGAAGCTTGTTTAAGTGTCATAAAGTATGCATTTTATAGGAGCCTGAGTAACTCTGCCTCCTTTGGGCTTACTTTGAAATTTACTTCACTAATGCTTGAAGCTACTTAAACAGAATTTTCAATGAGCATTGACTTTTTAAAGGTAATCTACGATAACTTAAAAAAAAATAGGTCATGAGAGATTACCGTTATCCATAGCACTTGGCTATGGCCTTCACAAATCCAAATTCCTCATAAAAGATTAAAGGGCTAAATTTGTTTAGGAAAATATTTTTTAATATATTTTTATTGATTTCAGAAAGGAAGGGAGAGGGACAGAGAGAATCACTGATCAGCTGACTTCTGCATGCCCCCTACTAGGGATTGAGCCTGCAACCTGGGCATGTGCCTTGACAGGGAATCGAACCTTGACCTTCAGGTTCATTGGTCAATGCTCAACCACTGAGCAGCACTGGCCAGGCTAAGGAAAATATTTTAAAAGGCAGTATTATTATATAGTGGTTCAGAACTCAGCTCTGCAGTCAGACTGCTTACCTTCTGCCCTATACTGGCTGCATGACCTTGGACAAGTTACTTAACCTCTCTTTGCCTTTAATATCTGTGAATGAGAACAAAAATACTTATTGTAAGGACCAAATGGATTTATATAAAGCAGAACATGTGGCACATGTAAGCATATATAAAATGCCATTACATTTTAAAATTTTACCTAAAAGTAAAGGGGAAAGAAAGGTAACATACTTTTTAAATTTTATTTTTAAATACTAAATCTTAATAAAAGCGTAATATTGAAATTAACTGTTTCTCCGAGACGGTGTAGGCCACGCCCACCAGCCAATCAGAGCGGCTATATGCAAACTAGCCCAGCCAACATGGCAGCCGCCACTCACGGACTGAGTAAATGGCAGCTTCCATTGTGGCAGGAGTGAAAGTGAAACTGGGGCCACTCAGCTTAAACTGGCTCTAGCGAAACACACATTTGCAACATAATAACAATCATAGAATCCTCGGGAGCTGAAGGAAACAGCAAGCCTAAGAGTAACATTGTTTCATTATAGACACCGTGAGGTGAAGCAGAGAGGAGGCTTCCTTAGCCGGCTTAAAGGAACAGTGTATCAATTATAGAAGATAAACAAACCCCAGAAACCTGCGTCCAGACAGCCTTGCTGGGACACTGGGTCATTGGGAGCTGTGGGCAGCCTTAAAGCCTGAAAGCGCCAATCAGCCCGTCACCCACACTGGCCACAACCCAGTGGGGTAAGGGACGTTCCTGGGGGGCTTGGCCAGCCTGCACCAGCCATCAGCCCCTCACCCAGGCTGGTCAGGCACCCCAGCAGGTGGACATCCCCAGAGGGGTCCCAGACTGTGACAGGGCACAGGCCGGGCTGAGGGACCTCCCAAGTGCAGCTGCAGGACAGAACAGCGCAGGACCCAGGACCCGTGAGTGGGAAAGAGGCAGTGGGGACCGGGGGCCTGCTTGGCGGCTGCCCAGGCCATTTGCGGGGCACTGGGGAGCGGGAAAGAGGCGGCGGGGGCCAGGGGCCTGCTTGCCAGCTGCCCAGGCCCTTTGAGGGGCATCGGGAAGTGGGAAAGAGGCGGCGGGGATCGGGGGCCTGCTTGGCGGCTTCCCAGGCCCTTTGAGGGGCATTGGGGAGTGGGAAAGAGGCAGTGGGGATCAGGGGCCTGCTTGGCATCTTCCCAGGCCCTTTGTGGGGCACCGGGGAGTGGGAAAGCAAGGCAGCAGGGTACTGGTGAGTGGGAAAGAGGTAGCGGGGGTGTCTTGGCCTGCTTGGCGGCTGCCCAGGCCCTTTGCGGGGCACAGGGGAGCAGGAAAGCAAGGCTGAAGTGGCCGGGGTCCTGCTTGGCAGCTCCCCAGACCCCTTGGTGGCACTGGGGAGTGGGAAAGGAAGGCAGCAGGGGACTGGT
>PVJC01048572.1:0-11980 GCA_004026665.1 Murina feae | reverse complement strand
GAGCAGGTGTTGAAAGAGCTGAGGTGGAATAAGTGTATATTCCATAAGAGGAAGAGGGAGAAGGAGGCACTGAGCATCATGGAGATGAGGGAAGCTGGACAATCTGAGAAGGGAGCTGCAGAATAGGTAAAATTTTCTTCATTAGGGACTTGGAGACTAGACTAGTTCTGGTAGAACAATTAAAATTTAGGTGTATTAGTTTCCTAGGCTGCTGTAGCATAGTATCACAAATGAGGTGGCTAAAAACAGAAATGTATTGTCTCGGATCCTCCTGCCTAGCTTCTGATGGCTTGTTGACAGTCTTAGGTGGTCCTTATCTTTGGAAATGTCACCCTGATCTTCACCCTCATCCTCACATCCTCACATCCTCACATGGCTTTCTCCATGTGTGTGTGTAGAGGGGGGAGGGCAGGAGGTATGTGTCCCAATATCCCCATTTTATAAGAACATTAGTTATTGGATTAGGGGTCTAACTTACTCTAGGATGACCTCATCTTAACTCATTATATCTACAGTGACTCTATTTCCAAATAAGGTCACATAGTGAGGTACCAAAGAATTAGGACTTCAACATATGAATTTTGAGGAAATAAAAATTAACTCACAGCAGTGGCTTTAGCAAAATGTTGATGGAATTAGAGCTATGAGATTCAGTCTACCCAGGGGCTAAATTTGGTCTTGATGTATCTTTACAGTTTGCAGCAGTGGAGAGAAATCAAGTAAAGACAAGCTTCTGCATGTTTGGCCTCATGCTGACAAAGCCTTTGATAATTGACTGCAGTATTTGCTTTTTGTCTAGATGCTTAGGCATTCATATATTCATAAGCACAGCCTATCTTCTAATCTGATAAAAGAGTAATATGCAAATTAACCATCACTCCGAGACACCTAAGCCATGCCCACCAGATAAGCCACACCCACCAGATAAGCCACGCCCACCAGTCAATCAGAGCAGCTGTATGCAAATTAACTCAGCCATGATGGTGGCCAGCAGCCATGGAGCTGGAACAAGGAAGAGGCTTGCCCTGGCGATGCAGGAAGCTAAGATTCCTGTCTGCCTAGGCTGGCTGTGGCAACAAAGTTTCTGCAACAAAGTTTCAATTATAGAAGATAAATAAACCCCAGAGACCTGCTTCCAGCCTGGAGCTCAAGGAAGCACTGGGAGCTTGGGTTGTCAGAGGCAACCTGACACTGGCTCCGGTTAAAGCAACGAAGTTTCAACTTTAGAAGTTAAATAAATTCCAGATACCAGTTTCCAGCCAACCTCACTGCAAACAGCCATCAGTCCCTCACCCAGGCTGGCCAGGAACCACAGT
Source organism: Murina feae (assembly GCA_004026665.1). Classification (NCBI taxonomy): domain Eukaryota; kingdom Metazoa; phylum Chordata; class Mammalia; order Chiroptera; family Vespertilionidae; genus Murina; species Murina feae. Next base: position 10,664 of record PVJC01048572.1, on the reverse strand, counting down.
AGGAACCTGAACCCTGAAGGGACTGTGGGCAGCCTGAAAATGGCCCTCAACCCCTCACCCAGGCTGGCCACACCCCCATGGGGTGAGAGTCCCCACTGGGGGGCTTGGCCAGCCTGCAAACAACCATCAGCCCCTCATCCAGGCTGGCCACACCCCCATGGGGTGAGGATCCCCACTGGGGGGCTTCAAATAGCCATCAGCCCCTCACCCAGGCTGGCCAGGCATGCCAGCAGGTGGATATCCCTTGAGGGGTCCCAGGCTGTGAGAAGGCACAGGCTGGGCTGAGAGACCCCCCCAAGTGCACAAATATTTGTGCACCAGGCCCCTAGTGTATATATAAATATCTGCTGAAGTGACTGTATACAAGTTATTCAAGTGCAAAGTTTAAAAGTGGGGATAATGTAAAAGATGGCAAATGTGTAATATAATCCACAAGACAAGTATTACCAGTCTGTCCTGATTTCCCAATGTGTTCTCTCTGAAAGGCTGAAAGAGAAGTTCAGGCTCAGAGCACAAGACAATCGATATAAGGTTGAGGAACCATGATTAAAACATGTCAAGATCTAAAAGTTATAAAAGACAAATAATCCTTCATTGAAGATGTTTCTCTGAGATAGAATAAATTATAGTCCTGGGAGACAAAAAAAATCAGTTCTATAAAGTTCTTAGCTTACTAATTTTTTCAGGAAAAGCTGACAACATTCAAAATGCCAAAACTTTTAGCATTCCAGAAACATACTCACCTTTTATACCTTTGGTTTTACAAGGAATCCCTCAAAGTGTATCTACTAATTTAATGATCAGAAAACTTGCTCTTTAGTGTTCAAAAAATATAAAGAGGGTAAACTTTAAAAATGTATATAAAATGTCATGACCTTTGCAACTGTTGTTGCAAGTATACATGAATGGATGACATGAACATTTTTACTTTGATTTTTATGTTAATTTTAAAAATAATTTCCTTTTTAAAATCTATGTGATAATTCAAAAGGTGCTCATTATACTTATAATTTATCATTTAGAAAAGAGATTAAGTCACATCAAAATGAGCCTCAAATATTCTCTCAATTTTGACCTAGCTAACACCTATTCATTTTATGTCTGAGCTTATTTCCCACTTCCACTCTTGCCCTGAATTTAAGTAAGTTTCCTTGAGCTTTTTCTAAAAAATGCTACAGATCCAACTTGCATCAATATTTATGAAAATTGTGTAATTTCTGCTTCTCCACACTAGATTCTAAATGTTAGAGGAGTCCTAGAATGTGAGAGGGCACAGGCCAGGCTGAGGGACCCCTCCCCCCTGAGTGCACAAATTTTTGTGCACCAGGCCCCTAGTCTAAAATAATGGAAAACAAGTTCTTGTTCTACTACTTAAGAATATAAACTGGAAGAGTAATCTGTTAACAGATTCATGTAATTCATGTCTGGAAATGTTTTTAATTAATGAAATGCCTTTTTCTGCAGTTTCCTACCCTTCCTCAATAAATAATTCTATAAAAATGGAGTTAACTTAAATAGTAATAGGAACCTAATTTCCAATTTTGAATAATGACCTTTAATTATATCCAGAAACTGCTTTACCTATAAATGGCTAATATTATTTAGAATCGTTATGCACCACTTAGGCACATTTTGTCTAAAAAGTCGAGATGATTCTTTCTCCAAACCCATGAGATTAGATCCTACTAAAAGTAATTCACATTAGCATAATTAAAATATAATCTTACTTGGCCTACACACGATTTGTTTGTTTGTTTGTTTATAACAATTAACTTAGCAGTATGGGGTTGTTTTTTTTTTCTGAAAAAAGAAAGGGGAGAAAACAGCAGCAGAAAGATAAGGGCTAATCTAGAAAATACTGTCTCCATGAGTCTCTGCTTTTACACTGAGCATCCAGAAGTACGGCTTTTATTGCAGCTCATCTATGCACAGTAAATTAACACTAAAAGAGAAAATAGACATTACTTAATGAAGCAATTTGGCTACTGAAATTCTATCAGTGAAGAGAGTCACATTTTATGTTTTACCTAAATAACAATGCTCATTCTTCTTACACCTTGAAACACTTCATTTGGGGAGGAGAGGTGGAGAAAATGAGTCCAGTTTGACTTCAGGTTTTGCGTCACTTGTAATGTGATGGGTTAAATGTAACTTTGCTCTCTAGCCTGCTTGAATAAGAGGAAAATAAACTTAGCTGTCTGACCTTGTAGGCCAGAGACTAGATACGCCCATACTCTTATGCCATGCCAGGTGCATTTTTTTCAATTGAATAGAACTGTGTTGTTTTCAAGGCCACCCACGAGATAACCGATAACGTGTTAAAAGTCAGTGGGAAATTTTCAAATCTGTTTTCCCAGCTGAGCCCCAGTTACAGTTCTCTGTAAACTCACAAGATATCAAGTCAAGGCCCTGATTCTGTTTGTGGTTTCTGTGAATAAAAGCTTGCCTAGCACCAAGGTCGGGATGGTTAGAGACGAAGGGCTCCCGGCGTGGAGGTGCCTTTAGCGGTCAGCTGGCCCCCGCAATAAATCCTCGCTTGCTGCTTCAGACCTAATTAGAGTCGGTGGTCTTAGTCTCGCGAATGTTGGTCCGCAACAGTAAGAGTCTGAAAGCCATCAACAGTCTCTCAAATGTCTCATGGTTATTCGGTGAAAGATATGATTCTGGCCCACTCTAACAAAATATTAACTCTGCAGTCAGTTCAATATTGGTTTTCCTTCCCCGAATAAAAATTCTCAATGTAATAATTCAATTCTCAAACTGAGGTAAAAAAATGTTTCAGATATGCTTGCTTAATACTTTCCCTTCTGTAAATACGTGCAGAATAATCATGGCTTTATTTCTATGTCTATTATACCAGCTTCCTGACTACATTATCACATGCTAAGAATACATACCTAAAATAATATAGCAAAATCTCCACAAAAGGTATTGTAGTAATCCAGTGGGGGGAGAGGAGAATAAGAAGAAAAGTTGATCAATTCATTTCAAATAAACTGAAATATTTTTATTCACATCATAAATAGAAGTGTAGTGCTGGTAAAGACACAAGATGAGATTATCAGCTCTGAACTCAGATTTATTCTCTTCCCACACACCCACCCTCTAGATTCTGTGAAAATTTACATTCACCACACCCATCTTTGTTTTCCCTACTTTTTTATCAAAAGGAAGAAATCATCTTCTACAAAAACCCGGTCTTCCCTTGTGCTCTCATTGATGCCTCTGTCTGGTTCCTGTTCGAACAATTAGTCTCTTTTCCTCCCTGCCTTCCCTCTCCATGGGCTCCCTGCTTTTGACCTACAATACTCATGCCCTCACTTCTTCTGGTTTATCACATATGAGTTCTCGCCTTCAGGCTTCTAGGAAGAGTTGCCTGTATTCTGACTTCATTTTCTTATCTAGCTTTTCTCCAATTCACTAAAATCTGTCTTCTCTCTTCAGCATACCACTGAAACTGCTCTTGTAAAAAATCAAATTACCAAGTCCCATCTATTATTTTAAATCCTAGTGTTATCTCTTCTCTCTGTAATATTTAACACTGATAGCGACACACTTCCTACTTGTTTGCATGGCGCTCACCCCTGATTCTTCGGCCTGGCTCAGCATTCAGCGCCTTCAGATGACTCCTCTTCTCCCACCTGCCCTTCATACAGTCGTGTCACCGAGGTTCAATATCAGGCACTATTTTACACGTGATGACAAGCAGCTAGAGACTTATGAATCCCAAATCTCAATCCAAACCTATCTCAAGAGAACTGATTGCCTGCCCACTGAGGCTAACTGAAGATATAATCAACTTTGCATTTTTAACTCCCTGAGGTACAGGATTTAAAATGTATGCATATAATTCAAGTCATCAAATTTATAATGCTAAAGTATATATCACTATAACTGGAATAAATACTTCACCTACCCTGAAGAAGAGATTATTTTTTACTCCACCTAACATCATCAATTACTTTAATTTAAGGGAAACAGGAAATAAGAAATGTATGGGGATGTGAGATAAAACATAAAATTTAATAATTCAAGATAATTTTCTTCCAAATGCACTAAGTAAGAACACTCATTTGCATATTTTTCCGATTGCCATTTTCATCTTTCTTAAATTAGCCTTCATAATAAAACAGTATGTCTTTAATGTGTGTTAGTATAAATGCTTGCATTAATTAAAATGTCGTCAAAAGACCAGATTCTCTCTTGTAGATAATAGGGCTTCAGATGACTTCATTATCTAAAAAAAACCGAACACAGTAGAGCTTGCTGCAACAAAAATTGATATGCAATATTCCACAAATGCATTGTGCAGCAGTCTAAGATGTGGGTTATGCATTTTTGGCATAAATGAAGGCTGCGTGAGTAATTTCTAGGCAGCATTATTTAGGTCAGACAGAAAATGTTACCAGCAGGAAGATGTTAGAAGCATTCAAGTTTTTTAAAAATGCAGATTTTTGTCCTGGCTCATTTCACTCAGTGGTTAGAGTGTCAGCCCACAGACTGAGGGGTTTCAGGTTTAATTCCTAGTCAAGGGCACATACCTCAGTTGTGGGTTCAGTCCCCACCCTGGTTGGAGCGCATGCAGGAGGCAACCGATGTTTGTGAGATCATTGATGTTTTTCTTTCTCTTTCTCTCCTCCGCCCCTCCCTTCCACTCTGCCTGAAAAATCAATGGAAAAAATATCCTTGGGTGAGGATTTTTTTTTTTTAATGCAGATTTTGAATGTGGGCCTTATTCTCAGTGAATCAATTCAAACATGCTTGCTTTGATTATATAATTATTATGATTTTTCTGCTAAAACTTCATTATAATATCAGCAGATCTTGATGGCTCTTCCTTCAAAATATAGACAGAGTGCAATTACTCCTCACCCCTCCCTCCACTACAACCTTAGAACAAGCTAAGTAATCACTCTCTGATCTAAATTATTGCAATAGTTTACTAAATGATTTCCCTATTGGCACCCTTACCACCCCTACAGGATATTCTTCACACAGCTGCTAGAGTATCTTTGGAAAACATAAATAATAATATGCCACTTTTCTCCTCAAAACGCTTATCTATATACATAAAAGCCTAAGCAACTGTTACAAGCAAACGACTGTCGCTATGATGAGCCCTGACCTCCAAGGGGCAGACACTCAATGTAGGAGCTGCCCCCTGGTGGTCAGTGTGCTCCCATAGCCAATCTTCTGTGGCCCTCTTCCTTGCTGACCAACCTCCTGTGGTCCTTCCTCCCTGCCAGCCAGCTCCCACGATAAACCCCAATCAGGGGGGCCAGCCAACCAACTACCTAGGGTCCCTCTTCCCTGCTGACCAGCCCCCCTATAGGCCTCAATCACTGGCCAGGCTAAGGGACCCCACCCGTGCACTAATTTGTGCACCAGGCCTTTAGTTTAAAATAGAATCCAATGCCCTTACAACAGCATACAAGGCTCTACACACCTATGTCCCTCCTTGCCCCCACTCCATGTCACCTCCAGAGTTTTATATCTTACCACTCTCTCCCTAGATCCCTTTGTTCCAGCCTCATTCATTTCTTTCCTGTTCCTGTGACACACCAAGGATATGCTCTCTTAAGAGCTGTGGTTTTGCCTAAAATGCTCTTTCTGAGACATAGCTAAATCTTCTCTATATTTCCTTCATCTTTCTGCAAATCTATGTTCAGATCCCAGCAGCATCCACCACCAGTTGTGTGATTCTGCCAGGTTGCTATCCTTTTTTCTATCCCAACCTCTTTTTCTGTAGAAATGAAAATACTACCACATACTATAGCCTTTGCTCTTGAAGTTCTCTTTGCCCAATAACCACTGTGCCCAGTTTTCTGCTTAGGCCTACTTCATTTCCTTCAGTTCTCTGCTTATATTGTCTCCTTATCAGAAACCTTCTTTGATCATCCCACATAAACTAGCACTTACAGCATCCCTTCTGCTCTCCATTTCTCTTTGCCTTGGTTTACTTTTCTTTAGAAAACTTTTTACCACCTGCCATATTACATATTTACTCCTTTGTTTATGGTCCATCTTGCTCACTGGAACAAAACTTTCCTTTTGATAAAGACTTTATTTATTTTGTGCATTGCTATACACCAACATCTAGAATTGGACCTGACAAATACTAGAGCTTAACAAATCTATACTGGTTGAATAAATTAAAGAATGAATGAACATTCATTTCACTTAAGGTGAATTCATTCTGAAAAATTAATCAGAGATTATTATGGAAATGCTACAGATGTATGCAGCTGTAAAAAAAAAAAAAAAAAAAAAAAAGAAGGATCTCTCATCCTTTGCAACAGCTTGGATGGACCTGGAGATTATTGTGCTAAGAATAATAAGCCTGTCAGAGAAAGCCAAATATCACATGATCTCACTTATATGTGAAATCTAAAGAAAAAAATAGGTCCAGAGTCATGGATGCATGGAACAGACTGACATATCTCAGGGGGAGTAGGGTATGGGATGGAGAGAAGAGTTTAACCACAGAATCTAATCTAATAAAAGCATAATATGGAAATTGACCATTTCTTTGGGATGCCTAAGCCATGCCCACCAGCCAATCAGAGCGACTTATGCAAATTAACCCAGCCAACATGGAGGCCAGCACTCATGGAGCTGCTAGAGTAAACAGGCCGCTTCCGTTGTAGCAGGAGTAAAACTGTTTGCCGGCTGGGCTTCTCCCGGCTTCAGGCAACAACATATTTGCAACATTGTCTCAATTATAGAAGCCTCTGAGTTGAAGCAAACAGCAGCGCTGGCTGCCACTACTAAGGCAACATTGTCTCAATTATAGAAGCCATGAGTCAAAGCAGACAGTAGGCTTCCTTACCTGCCTAGGCCTTGGCTTAAAGAAACAGTGTATCAATTATAGAAGATAAATAAACCCCAGAAACCTGCTTCCAGACTACCTTGCTGGGACATTGGGTCAATGGGAGCTGTGGCCAGACTGAAAGCCTGAAAACAGCCCTCAGTATATCACCCAGGCTGGCCACACCCTAGTGGGGTGAGAGTTCCCACTGGGGGACTTGGCCAGCCTGCAGACAGCCATCAGCCCCTCACCCAGGCTGGTCAGGTACCCCAGTAGAGACCCAAAACCTGAATGGGCTGTGGGCAGCCTGAAAATGGCCCTCAAGCCCACACCCAGGCTGGCCACACCCCCATGGGGTGAGGGTCCACACTGGGGGGCTTGGCCAGCCTGCAAACAGCCATCAGCCCCTCACCCAGGCTGACCAGGCACACCAGCAGGTGGACATCCCCAGAGGGGTCCCAGACTGCAAGAGGGCACAGGTCGGGCTGAGGGACCTCCCGAGTACACCGGGCCCCTAGTATCTAAAAAAGGGTAATATGCAAATTAGCCATCATTCCATCACAAAAATGGCAGGGCCCATAGCCACGAAATGGCACACCCAGTCCTCGAAGCCCCACAGGAGTCCTCCAGTCCCAGATAGCATGAGCAGCCTGGCAGAATGCTTGCTTTGTCATCGTAGCAAGTACAATAAAAGTTGGCTCCAAAACAGCCTGTTTCTTGGCGAGTCCGGGCAAGAGGGGGTCCTGAGAGCTCTTCTGCTGGCTGCTCAGGAAAGAGCAGTTGATGCCGCCAAGGGAGCCATTGGGGAGAAGGTGGTAACCACCGCTGCAAAGCCAGAGCAGAGGAGGGGGAGCCGGAGTGGAGGAAGCAGGGGAGCCAGAGCGGAGGAGGCAGTGGAGCCAGACTGGAGGAGGCAGGCCACCACGGGAGCTGGAGCAGAGGGGGCAGGGAGCCGGAGCGGAGGAGGCGGGGAGCCAGAGCGGAGAAGACAGGGTGAGCCGCAGTTCAGGAGCCTCCAGGAGTGGTGGCGCCAGGCCATCCAGTGCTGCATCCAGTCCCCGAGGCATGCCCGCCAGTGCTGCAATGCCAAGGGCCCGCAGCTGTCCTGCCAGAAGATGAGGTGGGTTGTGCAGCACACCAAGAGCTGCCAGCACAAGACCAATGCAGGTTGCGGAGTGTGCAGGCAGTTCATGGCCCTTCGCTGCTACCATGCCAAACACTGCCAAAAAACACATGCCCCATTCCCTACCTCAACATCAAGCAGAAGCTCAGCCAGCAGAAGCTACATTACTGCCAGCAGCACGCATAGCTAATGCGCCAGTGGGTGCCACCATCAACACCGATACCATGCCTCAGCCAAGTCTGCCTTCCCCTCCTTCGGCACCACCCTGACCCCCCACACTGCATCCCAGCACCTCCTGGACACCACAGCCCCAACTATGCCCCAGAACTCGCCTGTGAGCATGTCACTAGCCAACTTCTCCAGCGCGGCCAGAACTCAGCCTCCCACCACAGTTTGTACTGGGAAGCACACTAACCAAATGCCAGCCCACTGCCCATTGTCCGGCAGATTACACATGAGCCGCAGCAGCAGCAGCAGCACCTGTACTGGGTGAGCACCAGCAATGGTATGCCCCTGAGGCACAGTGACCCCTGAGAGCCAGATGGCCCCCATGGACCTGAATGTGACCCAACCAGGTCACTGGGCCTGCTATTCTGCCCCTCGAGCCCCAGCAGTGGCAGCCAACACCCATCCCCCAGCAACAGTCAATGTGAGGCATGCCCAGACCCGTGATATCTATGCAGACCCAAGGTGCAGCCACCTCAGAGCATCTCTCTAGGTGCCCTGCAGGACCTGCTGCGGACCCTGAAGTCTCCCAGCTCCCCCAGCAGCAGCACGTGCTCAACATCCTCAAGTCAAACCCTCAGCTGACAGCAGCTCTCATCAAATAGCACACAGCCAAGCAAGTGGCCAGCCAGCCGGGCCTTCAGCTCTAGCCCAGCCTGCTGAATCTGAACGCTGTGCAGGCCAGCGGGGCATCACCTGCTGTCCCTCCACAGCAGCAAGCAACTGGAGGCCTGAACCCCCAGAGCCAGGCCTTGAACATCATGAACCTGGGGCGCAACCCCAGCATGGCGAGTATGAACCACAGTACAGAGAGATGCCACGGAGCAACAGCAGCAGCAGCATTGTGAGAGGCATGTCCTCCTGTCGGTTGTGGTGAGGCATCGCCTTCTCCTGATCACAGAGTTGCCTCCTGCCCCTGAGGGCTCCTACTATGAAAGGGGGCAGGCCAGGCTGAGGGAACCCCCTCCAGTGCATGAATTTTCACGCACCAGGCTTCTAGTACCTATATATATGCATAGCCTATGGACACAAGCAGTAGTACATTGAAGTCTGGCAAAGGGATGAAAATGGGGGACATCTGCAATCTTCTCAACAATAAAATTGTTTAAAATTTTAAAAAATTTTTTAAAAGACTCTAAGGGCATTTTAGGTAACTCTAATCTGTGATTTTAGATGGAAGACTTAGTCTAACTCATTGGTCTTGAAAATCAAAACCTAGAGCCACAGGAGAAAGCCAGAAAATTTAATGATTCATCATAACAGGCATCCTAACTCAGTTCATGTAAATATTGGGTGCAGTGGAGCAGTAACCCCAGCTTTTGATAGCAGAGTTTTCCTAAATCATAAATGATAATGAATATCATTTATATTCATTAGCCTCATCCCCACTTTGCAACATTACCTGTTCAAAACAAAATCTTTAAAGCATCTTCTTTCCAAGTTCATGAATAGTTATAAATCTCAAAATTATAGATTAAAAAAATCAGTAAATCATTACCATTACACAAAAGCTATGCTTGTGAGAGGGGAAAAAAACACAAATTTTCCTGCCATTTGACAAAAAGTGCATATTTTTAATCTTGCTTCTGTAACACATATGCTTATAATTATTAAATTCAATTGCTTTAATCTATGACTCTTTGCTGTTACAAGGTTGCATTTTTCTATGCTCATTCATTTTATTTATATTTTTAAATTTACCCATAAGGAAATAACTATTACAATAAAACACAGAAAGCACATGTTCTAATTTGCATACATTGCTGGACTTAATTTAAAGAGACTATTTAATAGATGTCTATCAGTGGTTCTCAGACTTTAAGTGTGCACCAGAATTACCTACAGGGCTAGTCAAAACACACTGCTGGCCCCCACCTCTATCTAAATTTTCTGAATCAATAGATCTGAACTGAGAAGAATTTGTATTTTGAACAAAGTCCATGACAATTGTCTAGGGACTACATTTTGAGAACTAGTGACCTACATAAGAGCATTAAACATCACTTCAGGACTCGTCTTTCTAAAATTTATTGTCATTGGATCTTAACTTTAATAAGCAATTTAGTGCTGTGTGTATTATAGTTTTCAGTAAATGCTGTTGAACGATCAATTCTGAAATTAGATCTAAAATAAATTGGGTTGCAAACCTATCAGTTATTAAGTGATACATCATTTCCCATAGTTTGTCAATTGAGAAAATATTTACCTAGGTTTCAGAGATCATACTACATAAAATGGTCTTTAGATGAGGAACTTTTCTAATAACTTGTTTTCAATGCACTTTTGTATATTGACAGTAACAAGCAGTCATTCTGGTATAGGCAATAAAATGGTAAAATGAAATGTACTTATTAAAACATCAATGAAATTGTTGATTCTAGAAAAATTTTACAAACTCTTTTTGAGTGATTTGGGAAACAAATTTTTTAGTTGCAGTATAACATTAGGCTTGTGTTGCTAAAATCTGGAATGTCTATTACTTTGTCTTGATATTTATCTTTCACCCTG
>PVJC01048571.1:0-12493 GCA_004026665.1 Murina feae | reverse complement strand
TATTCTAAGGTGAGGATTAACAAAACAACAAAAAAAGGATTTTTGTGAATACTAAGGATAATGCTCTTAGATCATATCCAGACCTGGCTTAGACTCTGCCTGGATTGTACTCATAGTAAGGAAATGTAGACTTATATAGAAAGAAGCTATAGGAGGATTGGGGATGTATGGAAAAACAGTATTCTAGTCATGTAAGGACAATCCTTAGGGAAATAATGTGTCAGTATTAATTTCTGAATATTTCAGTGAGTCTAAAAAAGTAGTGTTTTGAAAAAAGATTCCTAATGTGTAAGTTACTGGATTGCTCATTAACTATATATTTATGGCACTTTGGATCCTGGCTCCTATTGCTGCTAATTAATACACCCATTTCAGCACCGCTGAGTGTGCACTTATAACTGGAATTTCACTTCTTATTTTGTGTTCAGGCAGAGGAAGTAATTGAGTAATTGATGGACTTTTAAAGGACCAGTTGCATGAAGAGTTTCTTAATTTTCACCTGTAAACAATTTTCTCATCAAAAGCAGTAACCTAATTAGTAACTGACAATAACCATAATGGAATAGGATCCAAATGTCACTGGGATTTAACTGTGACAACTAAAATGCATGGAATAGGCATGGGAATTTTTTTAGATATTATTCTAACTGCCACTAATTCTAGTTTCCGATTTAAGTGGTTGCTGCCATGGACTCCATAAGATTGTACCATTCTACCTCATCTAGGAAATAGTAGACTGGAGAAATGGTAGCAGTCTACTTAATCAAAGTCATCTTTTCTCTAGAAGATGACTTGCAAAGCTCTTGCTTTCCAGGTTTAGGAAGCAAAGCATGGTACCAAGGAAGGTTGTGGATACAGTGCTTGAGACTAACAGGAGAAAGCAGTGATATAAGTAGAAAAGTCACCCTCTAAGTGAGAGAGTAGCTCAGTTGGTCCTCCTTTAGTCATAGATCAAAGTGAAAGCTTGTGACACCTCAGACTTCTCTGTATGGTGCTGGCCTAGGACCACACATAGTACCAGAATGGTACCCAGAAGCGATTGCAAAAGACGGAAAGAAATGGATAACAGAGAGTATGATGACATTATCAGTTACATTCTTGAGGTGTGTAGCCTTATTAAAATTCATTGGATATCACCCAGGTGGACAGCTATCATCCGGACGCAAGATAAGGACTGCATTGCTCATATTGACTTTAGCCTGGCTTTTTATCACCATCCTGAGATGAATAGTACACTTTAATGCCTCTATGACATTGAACTCCAAGAATAAAAAAAGGCAACAAATACTCAAGAAATTGCCTTAAGAGATGTTACACATTAATTACAAATAAATGCAATTCTATGAAGGGAGTAAGATTAACTCATATACATCCTCTTTATTAGTGAAAGGTAGATTTGGTTGTATGTATAAGAAACCCCAAATAACTAGTAAATTACCTGGAAATCATCAGGAAACATGTGACTCCTTCCAACTCACTGTTCTACCATTCCAAAGGTGGTAGCCCCTGATCTCATAATTTCAAGACCACACCCAGTAAATAACAAAGACTATCTGCCTTCTGAGCTTCCATAGCAAAATGCCATAATAGTGCCATGGCTTTAAACAACAGAAATTTATTTCTCATGGTTATGGAAGCTGGAAGGCTGAGATCAGGATGCCAGCAGGGTCAGGACTTCCAGATCACCATCTTCTCGCTGTGTTTTTATACATGGAAAGAAAGTGAGAGCAAACTTTCTGGTTTACTCTTATATGGGCAATAGCCCCATCATGATTACCCCGCTCTTATGACCTCATTAAAATGTAATTATCTCCCAAAGGCCCCATCTCCAAATATTAACTCATTGGGGGATAGGGATTAAACATGAGAAATTGAGCCATAGCAGGAATGCAGACCCTGGGTGAGCACAGTTTTAGGGCAAAAATAATTAAGATTATTTTAAGATATGGGATTACTGCCCATATCTACTTACAATGCCATGTGAGACAGTAATAGACTTAATAGAGCCATTTTGCACCTTTGAAAAAATATTTGTAAATATTGACATTTTGCGGTTATTAACTAAAGCTGCAAGAAAACTCATTAGGAGTTTTAATTTTGTAAGCATATTCAATTGCTTTTGGGCCACCTCATTAGTTTGGGTAGTTTTTGAAAAAAGTACCATGATATTATAGAATTATTGCACATAGTTCCTACCTAAGACTGTTGTTTATTCTCTATTCGTTTCCTTTAAAGAAAAAGATAGGTCTCTCTCTAAGATGGCTACTGGCAAGAAGATAGGGAGGGAGAGTGTGTGAGAGAGTGAGGGAGTGATAGAGGAGCGTGTGGACGTGTGTGGTGTGTGTGTGAGTGAGAGCTAGGGACAGCTAGATCCTATAGGTCTTCCAAGGGGCTGCCAAACCAGTCAGTCTTAGACCATGAAACCCCCCTGCCACTACAAACACTCCAGGGACAACACCACCAGCACAGAGACTACACCACCTTGAAGAACAGAACTGCTTGAGACTAGGATCCTAGCCTCTCCACTACCCAATCTGGTCTCAGTCACAAACTGGGACCCTATAGCCACTCGGATAAAGGACTTGCGACCACAGCTGCAAAGCCATGGACACCAAGACACTGGCCACAGATTTTTGTGAGTCACAGAACCAATCCCCCTACCCACCGGACAGTGGCAGTGGCATAGGAACTGCCAGACCCCTCCACACAAACACACAGCAGCAGCACCTCTACCTGAATTCAAGCCTGGATTTATGGACATGGGAAGTTTGTTTCCTGGGACCAGAATCTGCATCCAGGCAGGGAGGCTGTGCTGATTTTGAGCCTGAAGGTGTGAACTCAGGGAGTTTGTTTTCCAGGACCAAACCCTGTGCCCAAGCAGGAAGGCAGAGCTGAATTTGAACCTAGGTGCACAATCTTGGGGAATTTGTTTTCCAAGAGCAGACTCCATGCCCACCCAGGGAGGCAGAGCTGAATTTGAGCTGGGAGCCAAATTTGGGAGTTGGTTTCCTGTGACCAGACACCATGGCCAAGCAGGGAGGCTGTGCTGAATTTGAACCTGGACATGTGAACTCAGGGAGTTTGTTTCCCACAACCAGACCCCATGCCCACACTGGGCAGCAGTGTTACCTGACTTTGATTCAGGGCAAGTGCACACAGTTGTTTTCCACAATGTGAGGTGCAACCTGAGCCCCCAAGCAGACCGGAGACGCTGATTCTCCACGTAAGAGGCAGCATTTAGCTCCAGTGACTTGACTCTGTTCTCATCACGCTCATCTGGGATCACTGATTCCCAGTGCATTCACACTAAGAGACTCTAACTCTTGGTGCATGCCTACACGGGGACCCTGATTCTCAACACAAGACCGCACCAAGCAACAGAGACTCTGGTACTCGATTCTTGGCGTGGACACAGAGGGTCTCTGACTCCTAATAAGTGTAAGGGACTCTGATTTTTGGCACACACCAGTGAGGTCTCTGTTTCAGCGTGGCACAGGTAGGGTCCCTGATTGTAAGTATGCACACAAGGCCACTCTAAGCACCTGTGACTCTGATCCTAGGCAAGCGTGGCTCCCACCAACCCACGGGAGCCACACGTCATGGTGTCAGAGCTCTTCAGTGACACTCGGGGGGTACAAAGTGACCACGGCACATGGCCCAGGCCCCTGCAACTTGGCATTTGAACCTTCTGGAGATAGTCAGAATAGAAAGACAACAAAACAATCCCAGAGGAAAGAAAAAGAAGAATTGCCAAGAAAGGTAATAAGTGAAACTGAAACATGCAATAAGACAGAAATATAATTCAGAGTAATGTTCATACAGTTCATACACTGGATGGATGAGAAAATCAACAACTTATGCAAAAATCAGGAAGAAATGAAAAGTGATATAGCTACAATCAAAAACACCATGAAAGATTTCAACAATAGATTAGAAGAAGCAGAGGACTAAATTAGTGAGTTAGAAGACAAAGTATAGAAACAAGCCCAATCTGAACAGCAACTGAAGAAAAAAATTAAAAAGCAAGAGTAAAGCCTAAGGGAGCTTTGGGACAATGCAAAACAAAGTAACATGCATAACAGGGCTGCCAGAAGGACAAGAAGAGCAGCAAGGATTAGAAAATCCATTTGAAGAAATAATGACAGAAAACTTCCCAGATATGGGGAAGAAAAAAGTTACACAAGTACAGAGAGTCCCAAACAAAAAGAATCCCAAAAGACCCACACAAAGACACATCATAATTACAGTGGCAAATGTTAACGACAAAGAGAGAATCTTAAAGGCATAAGAGAGAGACAGAGTTACCTACAGAGGATTCCACATCAGATTATCGAATGATTGCGCAACAGAAACACATCAGGCTATAAGGGAATGGAAGGAGGTATACAAAGTGATGCAAAGCAAAGGACTGAATCCAATAATACTCTATCCAGCAAGACTATTGATCAAAATTGAAGGGAAAATCAGGAGCTCTGCAGACAAAAAAAAAAAAAGACTAAGGGAATTTATCACCACCAAGCCAGCAATTCAAGAAATGCTAAAGGGAATGCTGTAAAAAGAAGAAATAAAAAGGTAAGCAGGAACACAGGCACAAAAAATAGAAATGGCTACAAATAAGTACCTTTCAATAATAACTTTAAACTTAAGCAGACTAAATGTCCCAATCAAAAGACATCAAGTGGTTGAATAGATTAAAAAAACATGACCCATATATACCCTGTCTACAAGAGACCCACCTCAGAAGAAGGGACTCACACAGACTGAAAGTGAAGGGATGAAAAAATATCTTTCATGCGAATGGAAATTAAAAAAAATATCTGGGGTAGCAATACTTATATCTGACAAAATAGACCTCAAAGTGAAAGCTATAACAAGAGATAAGGAAGGCCACTTCATAATACTAAAGGGATCGATGCAACAAGAGGATATAACCCTAATAAAGATATGTGCACCCAATGCAGGAGCTCCCAAATACATGTAAAAATTCCTGGAAGATATCAGAAGAGAGATTGACAGCAACACAGTCATAGTAGGGGATTTTAATACACTACTACTGACATCACTGGATAAATCCTCTAGACAAAATATCAGCAAGGAAATGGCAATCCTAAATGACTCACTAGATCAGATGAATTTAACTGACATCTTCATAACATTT
Organism: Murina feae; assembly: GCA_004026665.1. Lineage (NCBI taxonomy): Eukaryota > Metazoa > Chordata > Mammalia > Chiroptera > Vespertilionidae > Murina > Murina feae. The sequence goes on along the minus strand of PVJC01048571.1, from coordinate 7,335 downwards.
TATCCCAAAGCCCTGGAATATATGTTCTTCTCAAGTGTACATGGGACATTTTCAAAAACAGACGACATATTGAGTCACAAGCAAAGTATTCCCAAATTCAAGAAGATTTAAATCATAACAAATGTCTTCTCAGATCACAATGGCATAATATTAGAAATAAACTACAATAAAAAATAATCCAAAAAAACTCAAACACTTGAAAGCCAAATAGCATGCTATTAAACAATGATTGGGTTACAAATGAGATCAAAGAAGAAATTAAAAATGTCCTGGACACTAAAGACAAAAATACACAACAATCCTAAATCTATTGGACACAATGAAAGCAGTCCTGAGAGGAAAGTTTTTTGCTCTACAAGCCTACCTCAAAAAACAAGAAAAAATGGTAGTAAATTATCTAACTCTACAACTCAAAGAATTAGAAAGAGAGCAACAAAAAAAGCCCAGAGTGAACAGAAAGGAGATAATAAAAATCAGAGCAGAAATGAATGACAGAGACAAAACAAAACAAAACAAAACAACAACAACAAAAAAATAAAGAAGATCAATGAAACCAAGAGCTGGTTCTTTGAAAGGATAAACAAGACTGATGAACCTCTAGCCCATCTCACCAAGAAACAAAGAAAGAGGACCCAAATACACAAAATCAGAAATGAAAGAGGTGAAATTACAACAGACCCCACAGAAATACAAAGGATTGTTAAAAAATACTATGAACAACTTTATTCTAACAAACTAGACAACCTGGAGGAAATGGACATATTCCTAGAAAAATATAACCTTCCAAAACTTAATCAGGAAGAATCTAAAAATCTCAATAAGCTGATAAGTATGGAAGAAAATGAAGTAGTCATCAAAAAGCTCCCAGAAAACAAAAGCCCAGGGCCAGATGGCTTCACAGGGGAGTTATACCAAACATTCAAGAAAGAACTAAAACCTATCCCCCACAGACTATTCCAAAAAATTCAAGAGAAAGGAACATTTCCAAGTTCATTCTATGTAGCCAGCATCACCCTAATACCAAAAACCAATAAAGACAACACAATTAAAGAATTATAGGCCAATATCCCTCATGAACATAGATACCAAAATCCTCAACAAAATTCTAGCAAATCAGATCCAGCAGTACATCAGAAATATGAGACACCATGACCAAGTAGGATTTATCCCTGGGATGCAAGGATGATACAATATCTGTAAATCAATAAACATGATACATCACATTAAAAAATTGATACAGGAAAAGCATTTGACAAAATCCAACACCCTTTCTTGATTAAAAACTCTCAGTATGGCCCTGACTGGTTTGGCTCAGTGGATAGAGCATCAGCCTGCGGACTCAAGGGTCCCAGGTTTGATTCTGGTCAAGGGCATGTACATTGGTTGTGGACTAACCCCCTGTGGAGAGTGTGCTGGAGGCAGCTGATCGATGTTCTCTCCCATCGATATTTCTAACTCTCTATCCTTCTCCCTTCCTCTCTGTAAAAAATCAATAAAATGTAAAAAAAAAAAATCCTCTCAGTATGGTGGGAATAGAAAGATCATCCCTCAACATAACAAAAGTCATATATGACAAACTCACAGATAACATCATACTCAATGGGCAAAAACTAAAACCATTTTCCCCTAAGAACAGGAACAAGAGAGGGATGTTCACTCTCACCACTCCTGTTCAACATAGTACTGGAAGTACTAGCCATTGCGATTAGACGAAGAAGAAATAAAAGGCATCCAAATTGGAAAAGAAGAAGTAAAGTTGTCCTTATTCTCAGATGACATGATACTGTACATAGAAAACCCTAAAGACTCCATCAAAAAATTATTAGACTTAATAAATGAATTCGGCAATGTAGCAGGATACAAAATTAATGCCAAGAAATTTATGGCATTTATATACACCAATAGTGAACTTATAGAATGGGAGACTGAAAAAGCAATCCCATTTATCATCACACCAAAAAAAATAAGATACCTAGGAATAAACTTAACTAAGGAGGTAAAAGACTTATATGTGAAAAACTACAGGACGCTGAAAAAAGAGATAGAGGAAGACATAAACAGATGGAAGAGCATGCCCTGTTTATGGACTGGTAGGATCAACATCATCAAAATGTCCATACTTCCCAAAGCTATCTATCGAGTCAATGCACTCCCTATTAAAATACCAATAGCATATTTCACAAACCTAGAACGAACTTTCCAAAAATTCATCTGGAATAAAAAAAGACCCCAAATTGCTGCAGCAATCCTGAGAAAGAAGGACAAAGTAGGTGGGATTTCAATACCAGATATCAAGCTGTATTATAAAGCCATTGTTCTCAAAACAGCCTGGTACTGGCACAATAACAGACATAGATCAGTGGAATACAATAGAGAACCCAGAAATCGACCCAAACAAATAGGCTCAATTAATACTCAACAAAGGAGGCATGAACATAAAATGGAATCAAGACAGTCTTTCAATAAACGGTGTTGGGAAAATTGGACAGATACGTGCAAAAAAGTGAAACTAGACCACCAGCTTACACCATACACAAAAATAAACTCAAAATGGATAAAGGATCCTATATAATAAAAGCGTAGTATTCAAATTGTCCCCTCAACCAGGAGTTTGTCTGGGAGTTTGACCAGCGGGGAGGGCCAGCCAGGAAAAGGGAAGGAGGCCCCAACCAGTAGCTGGCAGCCTCTACGAACCCTACCAGTGCATGAATTTTGTTCACCTGGCCTCTAGTTTAAACATAAGATGGGAAACAATAAAAATACTAGAGGAATCTGCAGGCAGCAAAATCTCAGACATAAGCCGAAGAAATTTCATTGATACTGCTCCCAGGGCAATGGAAACTAAAGAGAAAATAAACAAATGGGACTACATCAAAATAAAAAACTTTTGCACAGCAAAGGAAACCATCAACAAGAAAGCAACACTGCATGGCAGAACATATTTGCCAATGTTATTACCAATAAGAGTTTAATCTCCCACATTTATAGGGAACTCATACAACTTAACAAAAGGAAGATAAGCAACTCAATCAAAAAATGGGCAAAGGACCTAAATAGATAATTTTCAAAAGAATACAGAAGGAAGGCAAGAGACATATGAAAACATGTTCAAAGTCACTAATCATTTGAGAGATGCAAATCAAAACGACAATGAGGTACCATCTCACACCTGTCGGAATGGCTATCATCAACAAGTCAACAAACAACAAGTGTTAGCAAGGATGCAGAGAAAAAGTAACCCTTGTTCACTGCTGGTGGGAATGCAGACTGGTGTAGCCACTGTGGAGAACAGTATGGAGTTTCCTCAAAAAATTAAAAATAGAACTCCCATTTGACCCAGTGATCCCACTTCTAGGAATATATCCCAAGAAACCAGAAACACCAATCAGAAAGGACATATCCATCCCTATGTTCATAGCAGCACAATTTATCATACTTAAGATTTGAAAAAAGCCTAAGTGCCCATCAGCAGATGAATGGATTAGAAAACAGTGGTACATCTACACAATGGAATACTATGCTGCAGTAATAAAGAATGATCCTTACCATTGCAGCGGCATGGATGGAACTGAAGAGCATTATGCAAAGTGAAATAAGCCACTCAGAGGAAGATAAATATCACACGATCTCATTCATTTGTGGATTATAATGAACAACATAAACTGATGAATAAAAACAGATCCAGAGAGAGACAAGCATTGATCAGACTATAAAACCTCAGAGGGCAGGTAAGGGGGAGATCAACCAAAGAACTTATATGCATGCATATAAGCCTACCTAATGGACACAGACAACAGGGGGGTGAGGGCATGAGTGGGGAGGGGCTGGGGGTAATGTAATGGGGCAATGATGACACATGTGTAATACCTTAATCAATAAATAAGTTAAAAAAGAAAAAGATAAAGCCTTATTCACTAGACTTTTTGTTTGAATTTAGACAGATTTCTTTTTCTACCAGCTGGAATCATAAGGCTATTTTTTTTTCTTTACAAGTAGATTAAGCTATGGAAATGAGAGCAGCCAATATTGCCACTTCTTAGAAAATTGTGTCCTATATCCTGATTACTTCAAAATATTATCAATTGTCTTTATTCTATGAAGGCATGTAGCATGAAACATTAATGTTCAAGAAGAAAAGCAAAGGCAAGGTCAAGATTAAGTTTTTCAATTACATAAGCCTTATTAAGTTTATTTTAGGTTAGCATGAAGAAAGGCATTAATATGTCAGAAAGATTATATATTTTTCTGCTAAACATCTAAAGATCATTTACATAAAACTTGCATTAAAATGTATCACTGCTGAATTGGTAGGCCAATCTTTCATTTTTATACAACAATCTTTTAACACCTTGGATTTGCATATATTTTAAAAATATTTAAAAAAATGATTTTACATCTATTAAATCATAGCCACCCTATAAGCCTGGTAATTTTTCTATTTTTATGGATTAAAAATTTGAGGTTAAGAGAGGTTAGGTCTCTGTGAAGAGAAAACCTGACTTGATGAATCAAAATCTTCAGTTCCATACTCTTTTCCTAAACTGCAGTCTTATCATAAAATGCCTGTATTTTTTATACAGAAAAACAAAGAATGCTCACATATTGATTATATACATGCATTTATCTGTATTCAGAAACAGAAAATATAATTGTTGATCACTGATTCAACCTATACTCAAAGGAAAAATTTGATTCACTGAAAGAGAAGGTATTGACTTTCAAGTTTCCTAGTTAACATTAAATGGCTATTGCTTTTAAACTAACATTCCAGTGAATGGTTAAAATCAGTGGTACTTGGGCAAACTAAATAACATTCTCAGGTAAATAAAGAAAAATTGAATTTATTTAAAGAAAAAATGATGGGAATGGGGAGCACTGAGCCAAAGGGTATTGGATTCATGGTAGAAAAAACACAGCTAGGACAGTGAAACAAAGAAGGGCATAGAAGAAGCAACAGGAGAGCCTAGGCTGGGCTGCTTTGGCTCACTGGGGAGTCAGAGGAAGGAGGGCCTTGGAGACAGGCTCAGGGGATTATCCTGGGACCAGCAGTCACTGCCCCCTGCTCCCCTGGTTGCAAGTTTCATGGGGTCCCTTATAAAGAGGAAGAGGAAAGGGGATGGTGCTCTGGGGTGCTCCCCTGAGGGAAAGCGTGTGCTGGGTCCTTTGTCCTGAGTTTATTTGTCTGTCTTACAGGTAGAAATCTTAGAGGAGGTCTCAGGGGAGGGTCTCAAAAGAATATGCATCGGCTTTCTTGGTTTGCTCTTTCAGGGTCCTGATCTCCATTGATTGGTCAGCACCAGAGCAGGGAGTCATTAGTCAACGTAGCTGGTCCTGAAGCAACCACAGCAACACTTGTCTTGTTTGCTACTTTTTTGAGCCCAGAGCTGAAATACAACGGAGGCCCAGAGGTTATCTTTCCCCCCTTTAGGGAGGAAAAGGTCAGGGGGGGTCTACACCACCTGACCAGCGAGATGAAAGATCAGAGGTCCAAACTGCATGGCCAGTGATATGCTAGGGGAGGACAGGCTGTTAGCCTGCGGGTGAGATTTTCATCTCCCAATTTTGCCCCTTGTCAGGCCTCTGGGCTTTCTACCCTGGCCAGTTTCTCTACCTGGCCCATCACCCTTGCTCTGCTCATGTCTGTCTAACAAGCAGAATATAATATATTGGTCATTATAATTATATGAATATTTTGATGTACGGACATTCTAAATTTAATATTTATTTCTTCTTAGCTTTTATTTACCACTAGGGGCCCGGTGCACAAAAATTTGTGCACTTGGGGTGGAGAGAGTCCCTCAGCCTGCCCTGTGCCCTCTCACAGTCTGGGACCCCTCAGTGGATATCCTATAATGGCCCAAGTCTGCCAGGCGCCTTCTGTGTATGTCTGTGTGTGTGTGTGTGGCCACTGGGGACCTGCCCCCAGCCGCATCAGAGGCTCAGAGCAGTCCTCCTGTGTGTGTCTACCTGCTGGGGGCCTGCCCCCAGGCACACCATGGAGGCTTGGAGCAGGCACCCCCTCTATGTTGATCTCTCAGACTCTTGCCCTCCCCTGCATGTTGTTCTCTTTTTTGAGCTGTGGCCAGGGCTGGGTGCTGCCTGCCTCCCAAGCTTGCCTACTGCTCATCTTCCTCCAGCCACCAGAAAGCAGGGAAAACCCCGCCTCGTGGTCAGGCCAGACTTTTCCTGCTCCCTGATCCCCGGAAGGGGTCTGGGGAGCCACCAAGCAGGACCCCAGCCCCCAAGAGCTTGCTTTCCCGCTCCCCATTGGCCCCCAAAGGGCCTGGGGAGCCGCCAAGCAGGCTACCGACTCTTTCCCACTCACCGGTCCCCTGCTGCCTTCCTTTCCCACTTCCTGGTGCCGCCAAGGGGTCTGGGGAGCTGCCAAGCAGGCCCCTGGCCCCTGCAGCCTTGCTTTCCCGCTCCCCGGTGCCCCGCAAAGGGCCTGGGCAGCTGCCAAGCATGCCGAGACCGCCCCGCTGCCTCTTTCCCACTCCCCAGCCCGCCACCTTGCTTTCCCACTTCCTGGTGCCCTGCAAGGGGCCTGGGAAGCCAACCAAGCAGGCTGCCGACCCCCTGCCACCTCTTTCCCGCTTCCCGTTGCCCTCCAACCCTGCCGCCTGTTTCCCACTCACGGGTCCTGGGTCCTGCGCTGTCCCGCCCTGCAGCCTCTCTGTGCACTTCGGAGGTCCCTCAGCCCCGCCTGTGCCCTCTCAAAGTCTGGGACCCCTTGGGGGATGTCCACCTGCTGGCGTGCCTGACCAGGTTGGGTGAGGGGCTTTAAGGCTGCCCACAGCTCTCATTGTCCCAGCAAGGCCAGTTGGACGCAGGTTTTTGCAGTTTATCTCCTATAATTGATGCTGTTCCTTTAAGGCGAGGCCTTTTACTAAGGAAGCCTCCTCTGCCTCATCTCGCGGCTTCTATAATGAAACAATTTTTACACTTAATTGTTGCAAATGTGTGTTTTGCTTCAGGCCAAAGGCTAAGGAGCCAGCGAGTAGGTAGTTTCGCTTTCGCTCCAGCTGCAACGGACGCTGCCTAAACGTTTACTCAGGTCCGTGAGTGGCGGTCGCCATGTTGGCTGGGCTAATTTGCATACAGTCACTCTGATTGGCTATGGGCGTCCCGGAGAAACAGTTAATTTTACTATTCCGCTTTTATTAGTTTAGATTAGTGAGCATCTTATTTCATTCTTTGTCTTCTGTCTTCCCAAGTATTGCCATTGATGTTAAAAAGAATGAAGAAAAGAAGATGATGCTGTCAAAAAAAAAAAAAAGTTCCTGTCACAGAATCACAGGGATTAATATTTAAATCAGATCAATGTAAACAGAACAT
>PVJC01048570.1:0-12481 GCA_004026665.1 Murina feae | reverse complement strand
CTCAGCTGAGTGGTATTCCCACTGTGGGAGTGCATTTACCAACAGGAGGCAGCTCCTGCATTGAGCGTCTGTCCCCTGTGGTCAGTGCACATCATAGCTACTGGCTGATCATCCAGTCACCTGGTTCCCCAGTCATCCAGTCACTTAGGCATATATATATATATATATATATATATATATATATATATATATATGAATTCATGAGTTTATACTGATATAAATGAATAAATAAATATAGTGGAGAAAGGAAAGCTCTTACAATTGAATGCCAACTAATAATTATAGAAGAAATATGGAGTTAGGAAAGTATAATTAAATGTTAAAACTAGTGGGTGCAGATATTCATGTGGCACATATCTAATTCAATAAAAGAGTAATATGCAAATTGACCCTCACTCTGTTACACTTAAGTCATGCCCACCAGACAAACATGCCCACCAGCTAATCAGAGCGGCTGTATGCAAATTAATACAGCCAAGATGGAGGCCAGCAGCCAGGGAGCTAAAGCAAACAGGTTTATGTTGCACCAGCGATGGAAAAAACTGGTTGCCTAGGCTGGCTGGGCCTCTGCTCAAGGAAACAAAGTTTCAATTATAGAAGCCATGGAGGTGAAGCAAATAGGAGGCTTCGTGTCAATAGCAATGGAGGTAACTGCCTGCCTAGGGCAGCTGTGGCCTTCCACTCAAGGCAACAAAGTTTCAATTATAGAAGATAAATAAACCACAGAAACCTGATTCCAGCCGGCCTCGTTAGGATGTTGGGTCAATGGAAGCTGTGGTCAGCCTATAAACAGCCATCAGCCCCTCACCCAGGCTGGCCAGGCAACCTGGGGAGGGGGGAGACACCCACCCTGAAGGGGCTGTGACCACCCTGCAAACAGCTATCAGCCCCTCATCCATGCTGGCACCCCAGCAGACACCCCAGCAGGAACCCCACCGTGATCCAGGACACCCTTCAGGGCAAACCAGCCAGTCACCACCCATGTACCAGGCTTCAATCCTATATAATCCTATATAATAAAAGGGTAATATGCAAATTGACTCTAACAGCAGAACAACTGGAAATGACTGGTCACTATGACACACACTGAGCACCAGGGGGCAGATGCTCAATGCAGGAGCTGCCCCTGGTTGTAAGGACACTCCCACAGGGGGAGCTCTGCTCAGCCACAAGCCAGAAGGCTGCCAGTACAGTGGTGGTTGTGGGAGCCTTTCCTGCCTCCTAAGCAGTGCTAAGGATGTCTGACTGCAGCTTAGGCCTGCTCCCCACTGTCAAGTGGACATCCCCTGAGGGCTCCCAGGCTGCCAGAGGGATGTCTGACTGCCATCTTAGGCCTGATCTCCCGGAGAGCAGGCCTAAGACAGCAGACGTACATCCCTTGAGGGATCCCAGACTGCAAGAGGGCACAAGCCAGGCAGAGGGATCCCCCCATCCGAGTGCACAAATTTTTGTGCACCAGGCCTCTAGTATCTACATATACTCAAAGAATGTCACTAATATTACTAATTACTAACTAGGTGATCAAAGTTAACATCTTGACAAAACATACTGAAGATAATACATCACTCTGAGTTAATCTTGCCCTAAGTAAATGAACTGAGTCCTATAATGAAAAATATCAGATCTCAAATTGAGGAATATTCTACTAAAATGGCTGGCATGTATTTCATTTTGAGGTTAAGAAACACTAAGAAAGGTTGAGGAACTATTTCAGGTTATAGAGTATGAGGTAGACATCACACAAACATGCTTTGGGATTTTGGACTGGATATTAGAATGGAAAGAAAATAGATATAAAAAGTATTGCAAAATTTGATGGCATTTAAATGAGATATGATTGGGTAATAGTATATTAATATTAAATTATCTGATTTTTATAATTTTACTGTGGTTACTTATATTTGTTTTCTTAAAACATACATGCTGATTTACTTATGGGTAAGGAAGCATGGTGATTACAACTTACCCTCAAATAATAAGAGAGAAAGAGATGAGAGGAATTATAATAATCAAGTGGGACAAAAATTTTTAGAGATATTTTTTATTGATTTTTTACAGAGAGGAAGGAAGAAGGATAGAGAGTTAGAAACATCAATGAGAGAGAAACATTGATAAGCTGCCTCCTGCACACCCTTACTGGGGATATGACTGCAACCAGGTAAATGCCCTAGACCAGAATCGAATCTGGGATGCTTCAGTCCACAAGCTGATGATCTACCACTGAGCCAAACTAGTTAGGGCAGGACAAAATATAGTTTCAGTCACAAATCTTGATAATGAGTTCATGACAATTATTTGTACTATTCTTGCAACTTTTTGGTAAGTTGGAAATTTTATAAAATTCTTTATAAATGGAAAAAATATTAACTTCTGTATAATAATTTGGAGACTAACATTGTCTAATCTAATCTAAGAATCCTATATAATAATAGAGAAACATGCAAATTAACCATCCCTCTGCTACATTCAAGCCATGCCCACAGACCACATCCCCACAAGACACGCCCAAAAACCAATTAGGAGTAAGTATGCAAATTATACCGGCTAAGATGGTGGTGGCCATGGAACTGGAGCAAACAGGAGGCTTGGTTTCCCGGTGATGGAGGAAGCCAAGCTTCCCGCCTGCCCTGGTGGGCCCTCAGCTCTGCTCAAGGCTATAAAGTTTCTATTATAGAAGACAAATAAATCCCAGATACCTGCTTCCAGCCAGCTGTGGCCTGCACTCAAGGAGGAACTGGAAGCCTGAGTTGCCAGGGGCAGTCCAGGCTTCCAGCTGGACCTGGGATCCACTCAAAGCTACAAAGTTTCAATTATAGAATATAAATAAATCCCTGAAAAAAAGGAGAGGCTGGGAACCTGGGTTTTCAGGGGGCATGGCTAGTCTGAAAATGGCCACCAGCTCCTCACCCAGGCTGTCCAGGAACCCCAGCAGGACCCCCACCCTGAAGGGGGTGTGACCAACCCAAAAACAGCCCTCATCCCCTCACCCAGGCTAGCCAGGCACCCTAAAAGGACCCCTACCCTGATCTGGAATGCCCTTCAGGGCAAACCAGCCAGCTCCCACCCATGCACAAGGCCTCTATCTGATATAATAAAAGGGTAATATGCAAATTGACCCTAACAGCAGAACACCAGGAATAACTGGTCACTATCACACACACTGACCACCAGGAGGCAGACAGTTAATGCAGGAACTGCCCCCTGGTGGTCAGTGCACTCCCACAGTGAGAACTCTGCTCAGACACAAGCCAGGCTGATGGCTGCCAGCACAGCAGTGGTGGCGGGAGCCTCTCCCACTTCCTCAGCAGCACTAAGGTTGTCTGACTGAAGCTTAGATCTGCTGCCTGCTGACAAGTGAACATCCCCTGAGGACTCCCGGGATGCCAGAGGGATGTCTGACTGCCAGCTTAGGCCTGATCCCCTGGGGAGAAGACCAAAGCCAGCAGGTGGACATCCCCTGTAGGGTCCCAGTCTGAGAGAGGGTATAGGCCAGGCTGAAGGAACCCCTCAAGTGCACAAATTTTTGTGCACCGGGCCTCTAATACATACATAAAAGAAAAGGGAGACTGTAACAATAGAACTAAGAATTAGGAACATTGAGCAATGATGACATCATAATAAATGGGAGAATATATCTCTTATTTAAGTTTAAAGTAGTTAGAAAAAAATTTTTTATAGAAAGTTTAGAGAATGGAATCATAGGGCAGAATTAGCAATAATATTGCACGGGGGAAATAATAGTGCATCCCCATGAACACATTCTATGTGCATAATTATCTCTTGGATGGAGAAATATTCTTGGTAATAGAAGGAAAGTCATGCTCTGATTGCAAAGAATAAATTTGTAAACTGTTTCAGGCTATCATATTCATCCTTCACTTTAGTTTCCTTAAAGAACGAGAAAAACAGTTTTATAAATAAGTTTATCTTTTTGCTAGATATGTGATTGTAACAGTATTAAATAACTGAATCTTTAACACGGATAGTAAAGATACACTCTAACAGTTGTATTTATTAATTTACTAGAGGCCAGGTGCACAAAATTCATGCACAGGAGGTGGGTCCTCAGCCTGGCCTGTACTCTCTCGCAATCCAGGACCTTTCAGCGTATGTCCAACTGCCAGTTTAGGCCCAATCCTGCTATAGATTGGGCTTCTACTGGAAGTCGGAAATCCCTCTCACAACCCGCGACTGCTGGCTCCCAACTGCTCGCCTGCCTGCCTGCCTGAACACTCCCTAACCACTCCCCTGCCAGCCTGATTGACACCTAACTGCTCCCCTGCCAGCCTGATCACCCCCAACTGCCCTCCTCTGCCAATCTGATTTCACCCACAACTGCCCTCCCCTGGCATCCTGGTTGCCCCTAACTGCCCTCTTCTGCAGGTCTGGTCACCCCCAACTGCCCTCTCCTGCCAACCTGGTCGCCCCCAACTGCCCTCCCATGTTGGCCTGGTTGGCCCTACCTGCTCTTCCCTTCTGAGCTCTAAGCCAAGCAAAAAGAGGACCAGTCCTTTGAATATTACCCAAATAGGTTAGAACATTGCAAATAAAATCTTTGCTCCCATTGGTTCAAGGTAGGCCATTGGGAATTAGTCCTTGCTTCCTCCTAACCATACTGCCTTACAGTGGGGAAGGGTTGGGCCACGGGCATATAAATACACCATAAAATTTCCTAATGCTTGGAAAGTTGCTTTTTTTTAAAAAGAAATGAACATTCACTTGGTTTCTCTAGATCTCTTACTATTTCTCAGAGAGGCTTTAAAGTTATTTTATTCCATCTCTAGTTGTTAGTGGTGGTTTTTCATGCTTCCATCAGGGAACAGGGGCATGGAACTTCTTATTTTTCTATTTTACTCTTCAGGGTGCTGCATATATAAAACTCTTAAATAATTGTATGCCCCTGGATTCATCAATGTAACTTTTTAAAGTTTTTCTTAATGTGAATAAATAAGAATACTTGTAAAACGATTATCCCAAAAGATTATAATTTCAGATAGGCACAATATGTGAAACAAATTACATACTTTAAAGTAGGTTTAGTTAAACAAATTATGATACATTGTGCAACAGAATACTGCATAATTATAAGTTAATATTATACGATATTTACTGATTTAACGAATATTTTTAAAATATTAAGCAAAAATTCAACTTCAAGATGTAAGATATTACATATTTTAATTAAAAATATATAATTACAAAAAGAACACAACTAGTTCATCAGCTATAATTTTGAGTCATATAAAAATGGGTAAATTTTAATTTTAATTTTATTTGTATTTTTATAACTTTTGCAATAAATATGTTATATTTTTGCAAATATATAAAATGTGCATATCATTAAAGTGTTTATGCTTTTTGACACAGTGATATTACCACAATTTATTCAAAAGAAATAATCAATGATGGCCACAGCAATAGATCTATGTGTAGGTTTGAGGAGTGTAGGAACAGGTCGAGGGGAAAAAAGAAACCACAATGTAGCAGCAGAACTTACAAGCTTTATTGGGCAGCACTGTGACAGGTTTTATATGAGGGAAATCGCTCATAGTGCAAGTCTGCCAGAGAAGCTATAGCATGGGGTCATCACTCAAAGAGAAAGAAGGGAAAGGGAACTTTCAGGAGAAAAGGATGTTGGAAAGGGAACTTGTACATCTAGGTGATACCATTCAGTAGCACATCACAGTTTCTCGGTCAGAAGGTTCTGAAGGGCAGCAGTGGCTTGAGGTCTTTATGGTTTAGGGCTTACCTTACCCATGGCCAGTAGTTGCTGAGTGTATTTTCATGGGCTATGAAAAGTATAGCTAAAAATCTGTTTCTTTTCAGTTATGTTACAAACAATTGAATGTCAGTAAACATTTGAAGGTTGATGGTAGGTGCTTGAGATAATTTGTATCTGTCTGCTATGAAGAAATAAATAAACTGGAGGCCAATATATAGAGGTCATCTTTGGATCATTTATCTAAAGTTCTGTTTAAGTATATCAATCAGTAGTTATTAATAACATAGCAACATATTTGGCATATATGTAACAATTGTTATGCATAAGTAAAAATGCCTGCCTTTAAGCAATGTTTAGCTCATGGGAAAGACCTCATGGCATAACAGTAACTAAACAAATCAAAGTATATACTGTTTACATAAAACATTTATAACTATTCCCTTAGAAAAAGTAGGAATTAAATCAACTCAATTTGATTAGTAGTTCACATGATGTGATAATAAGTTGGTTTTATTTTCTGCTTAGATTAATACATAATTTAAAATTTGCTAAAAATTGAAATTTCTTACATGTCTAATTGAAGAAAATTAATTTTCTTTTTACATATGATTTATGAGATCTCCTCAAATTTCAGTTAAGGGTGACATCAGTGTAAATGGTTAACTAAGCAATAATGACATGCACCACTCCATAAAAGCAACTAGAACCCTGGCGGTAAAAAGAAACTTAAAATTATTTTTTTCATGACTTTGGAAATTAACGAAAGACATACCAATCCTATGAACTTTTACTCAAGAAAAGTGGCTGAATCTCAGGACAGAAAACTCTGTGTTATTTTAACCTGCCTTATTGTGCTCACTCTTTTGCCACCTCCATAGCATCCTTGAAAATTAACAGGCCCACAATCATAGTGAACACTAGCAGAATATCAGCCATTAGAAGTAGCAGGACGGGTTTGGAGCGCTTCAAAACAACATACTTCGAGGTTATTTTCTTTATTTGACTCTTCTGTCTGTTCTCAAGACTAGACCTTATTTGGCTTGACTCAGACCTCATTCTCTGAGAACAATCTGTTTCCTGGAGGAGCTCATTGAAAACAAAGATATTTGTAGAACATAAGAGCTTCCTTAGATGGTGATAACACTTAGAAAAAAAGTTGCCCAAATGTGAAAGGAAAGCTGGTAAATGAAATATCTATATGGGGCTTTGAAAAGTTCTAACACATTCCTGGCTATTTAGAAGCTATGCATATGCATAGTGCTAGTGCAAAAGAAGGTCTGGTTACATGATGAGGAAAGACCTGAAAAATCCCTGAGTACTCATGTCTATATACTAGTAACCTTGAAATGTTGTAGAATAAGAGGAACACAAAGGCAGAGATGAAAACTGCTTGCCAAATCACTGAACATGTGCCCTGACATGCATGCAGAACTTACCATATAGAAATGAAAAGGATATATATAGACTAAAAGTATGAAAAAATATTATATAAATAATAGCCAAATCAGGTTTTTATTGACTATACTGATATCACACGAATTAAATGTTAAGACAAAAATTGCTACTAGAAATAAAAAGAGAAATTTTATAAAGATTAAGGTATAAATTCACCAATAAGTTATAACACATATAAATATACATATACCCAATAATAGTACTCCCCAAATTCACAAAACAAAAGTGCCAGATTTGAAGAGATAAATAAATAACAATAGTATTTACAGACTTTAGTGCCTCACTTTCAGTAGTGGATAGAACGTGCAGACAGAAGATGATCTAAGAAATAGAAGACATCTACTACACTGTACATCAAGCATGTCAAACTCACGGCCCATGGGCTGGATGTGACCCACAATAAATGTTTTTGCAATCCAGCCAATATAACAGTATATAATAAATGTTTTAATATAAATTTCATAACTTAAATATCACCATATCTTGTTCTACATAATCTATCCTATCTAATAAAAGAGTAATATGCAAATTAGGCATCACTCTGTCACAAAAATGGCCTCCCCCATAGCCACAAGAAGGCCATACCCATAGCCACAAGATAGCAGCACCCAGTCTGACTCAGCCCCACTACTCAGGCCTGTTAACCAGGCAGGTGGCTGGGGAAGCGAGAGGCCAGAGGGACATAACAGGTGATCAGAGGGGACTGAGGGTTCCCTTGCCCAGGCCAGAGGCCTTTGCCAGAGGCCTCAGGCAAGGGCAAGGGCAAAGCCAGTGATCGAAAGGGGCAGGGGCAAAGCTGGTGATCAGAGGGGTATGAGGGTGCCCTACCCAGGCATAAGGCCTGGGCCAGAGGCCTCATGCCTGGGCAAGGGCAATGCCAGAGGTCACAGGGGCCTGGGCTCCGCAGAGCCAGTGATCGGAGGGGCAGGGGCAGAGCCTGCGATCGCAGGGGTCTGGGCACCAGTGGATCTGGCAAAGCAGGAGTCTAAGGGTCCTCTGCCCAGGCCTGTAGCCTTGGTCACAGGCTGTAGTGGGGCAGAAGTAGAGCTGGCAATGGCAGGGGTCTAGGGGTTCTCTGCCCAGGCCTGTAGCCTTGGCCAGAGGTTGTAGTGGGGCAAGGGTGGAGCCTGCCATTGGAGGGAACTGGGAGTCCCCTACCCAGGCCTGTAGCCTTGGACAGAGGCTGCAGTGGGGCAGGGATGGAGCTGGCGATCTCAGGGCCTGAGAAGGGGTAGAGTCAGTGATAGGAGGGGCAGGGGTGGAGTCTGCAGTTGCAGGGGTCTGGGCACAGGCAGATCCAGCAATGCAGGGGTCTAGGGGTCCTCTGCCCAGGCCTGTAGCCTTGGCCAAAGGCTGCAGGCCTGGGCAGGGTCAGAGACAACGATTTCAGGGGTGTGGGGGTCCCCTACCCAGGCCTGCATCCTCGACCAGAGGTTATAGGCCTGGGCAAGGGTGGAGCTGGGATTGGAGGGGCAGGGGTAGAGCCGGTGATCGGAGTGAACTACAGAGGAAACACCTTTTCTTACAGCTCATTGGCTAAGCTCCCTGTATGCCACCAGTAATATTCTTAGTAACTTGGGAAATAAGAATCCAAAAAGGTGATCTAGGGTTTTTCCACCACACTCTTGGAGAAAAAAAAATGAAGGTCCACTGCTGGAGGGCTAAGAAATGTCATATCCTGCCCTATCCAGTTTGGCTCAGTGCATAATGCCTCAGCCTGCTGGTTGAAGGGTCTGTGTTCAATTCTGACCAAGGGCATGTACCTAGGTTGCAGGTTCTTCCCTGGCCGGGGCCCAGGTCAAGGCATATGCAGGAGGCAACCAATCAAAGTGTTCCTCTAACTTTGATGTTTCTCTGTTTTTCCCTTCTCTTCCACATTCTCTAAAAATCAATGGAAACATATTCTCAGGTGAGGGTAAAAAGGAAAGAAAGAAAGAAATGTCATATCCTATGAAAGACACATCTTGAAAATGCCTAAGGATATTTGTCATTTTTTCATGGTGAAGGGACTGGAGTCTGTGTTGATGAAAACACCTTGGTGGCTGTGGTGACTGGCAGTGGCTGCAGCAGTGGGGTGATGGGCTGGTGGCTTCCCCTGATTAGCCTGGTTGCCTCCCACAAAGAAAGGCCAGACTGAGACTTAGGCCCACTCCCCAAGGGGAGCAGGGAGCGGGCCTAAGCCATCAGTTGAACACCCCCTGAGGGCTCCCAATATGTGAGAGGGGGCAGGCTGTGCTGAGGACCCACCCCCAGTGCACAAATTTCTTGCACCTGGCCCCAAGTATGTATATAAAAGCCTAAGTGGCTGGCCCACTGGTCGACCAGCCAACCGGCCAGTAGCTGTAATACACACTGACCACCAGGGGGCAGATACCACAGGAGCATAAACCACAGGGATGGAAACGTGGAACAAACTGATGAATCTCAGAGGGAAGGGGGAAGGGAGGAGGATGGGAAGCAATTAACCAAAGATCTTATATGCATACTAGAGGCCTGGTGGACCAGTAGGTGCCTCGGCCTGACCTGCACCCTCTTTTAATCCAGGACCCTTTGGGGGATGTTGAAGAGCTGGTTTTGTCCCCGCCCCTGCAGTCCAGGCCAAGGGACCACATCACACCAATCCTCTAGTTATTAATAACAATCTACAGTGTTTGCTAATGACTGATTACTATGATTATGTTGCATTCATTTCCCTTATGCGCCTCACACACAGACGCGCCATTTCTCTCCGCTAATACTAGCAGTGGAATATTTGAGCAGCCGATTGCCCCAACATTAATCTTGGACTGACTTGTTTGGTATGCCAAACAAGAAACATTTTGATTTTGGAGAACAAGAAAAATAGGTTTATTTGCATTATGTTTATTAATTTGTGTAATTATTCAGTGTTTGTTAAATTAATGTTCAAGAAAAAATATTAAATTTTATTAAAATTTTCTATTATTTTATGTTAACAATTACTCATTTATTTCAGCCTTTTGTATTCAGCATATCTCTATCTAAATAAAGCTATGTTTCTATGAAAATTGAAGGTTTTGTTTTTTTGCAACCCACACAAACCAAAACCTTGTTTATTTGTCCCGTGTTAGCCTTTGAGTTTGACATGCTTTCTGTACACCAACTAAAGTTTTTATAGACCAATCCATCAAAAAGTCAGAAAAAATAATCTTGTCAAAAGTACATTGAACTTTCTACTGCAAATACCATGTTAGACCATAAAACAAGTCTCAATAAATATAAAAGGATTTAAATCATGCAAACAATGCTCTCCAACTAGAATGGAGTGAAATTATAAATCAATAATAAAAGGACATTTGGAAAACTTAAAAATGTGTGGCAATTTAAGAATACACTTTATATAAAAATGGATCAAAGAATAAATCACAAGGAGATTAGAAAATTACTTTGAGATAAATAAACTTGAACACACATAATAAACCTTTTAGAGATGCAGCAAAAACAGTGCTTAGAGTGAAGTTTACAGATATTAAACACCTGTATTAAAAAAGAAGAAAGATCTCAAGTTAGTGATCTAACATTCCACCTTAGAAAACTAAAAAAAAAAAAAAAAATAAGGAAATAAATAAAACCAAAATAAATCCAACAAAAACAGAAGAAAGGAAATTATATAAATAAGTGTATAAAATGATAGAGAATAGAAATATAACATATATCGTGTTATGTATGGTATATAGAAATAGAGGACACAAATGATATAGAAAATAGAAAGACAAAAGAAAAAAACACAATACAACCATTAGTTATTGGTTCATCTTTTTTTAACAAAGTTGACAAAACTTTACAACCCTGACTGTCCAATAAAAAAGAGAGAACTAAAATTATAAAATTTGTAATTAAAGAAGGGTCATTAATACTCACCTCACAGAAGTAGAATAAATTATAAGAGAATACTACAAAATACTTGCCAACAAATTAGAGAAACTATCTTACAGACAGTGTCCAAAAAATGGACAATTTTTCTAAAAACAACAAACTACTGCAACTAATTCAAGGAGAAATGGAAAATCTAAAGCCTCTCTACTTAGAGAGAATGGAGTAGTAATCAAAAATTTCTCACAAAGAAAGTCCTAAGACCAAATGGCTTCACTGATAAATTTTAACATTTAAGGAAGAATTAACATTATTTCTTAAAAATCTCTTCCAAAACACAGAAGTGAAGGTAAAACTTCCAATTCATATGTAATGCCAGTACTACCGTGATGACAAAAACCAGACAAATATGTCACAAGAAAACTACAGACCAATGATCTTATAATATTGATGCAGTTATTCTCAAGTAAACACTAGCAAAAACACATTCAGGCAAAATATAAAACATAATTGTAAACTGTGATAAAATGGAATTAATCCCAAGAATGCAGTGATGGTTATATAATAGGAAAATCAGATAATATAATATTGTTAATATTATAAAGAATAAAAATCACATGTTCCTCTCAGTAGATATCTTTTGACCAAATCCAACATTCTTTCATGATAAAAACACTCAACAAACTAGAAATACAAAAAAAAAACTATCTAAACTAATAAAAGTGTAATATTAAAATTGACCGTTTCTTCGGGACGCCCAACAGCCAATCAGAACAATGGTATGCAAATTAGCCCAGCCAAGATGGCGGAGGCCCGGGCTGGCAATGGAGCAAACCGGCCGGGGCGCGTGCTCTGCCCTTGTGTGCTCAGGCAGTCAGTTCCAGACAGTGGCGGTGGTTGCAGGGCCGGGTGGCCTCCCCAGGCCCCCCGGTTCTGTGGCTGGGGCTGGCAATGGAGCAATCACGCCAGAGAATGCAAGGGCGGAGGCCTGGCCTCTGCCCTTGCGTGCTCCCGTGGTCGGTTCTGGACAGTGGCAGCGGCTGCAGGGCCGGCGGCCTCCCAGGCCCCCGGTTCTGCGGCTGGGGCTGGCAATAGAGAGATGGAGCTGGGAATAGAGATTGCGCTGGCGCATGCACAGGTGGAGGCCTGGCCTCCGCCTGCGTGTGCCCTGGAAGTCAATTCAGGGCAGTGGCGGTTGGCAGCAGGCCCGGGAGCTGGCTGCCCAGGCCCCGGCCCTGCAGCCTGGGCCTGGGAATAGAGCGATTGCGCCAGTGGTTGGTTCTGGGCGGCCTTGGGTGGGAGCCGGCCCGGCCCTCAGCTGGGGCTGGCAATAGAGCAATCGTGCCCGCGGTGGTTCCAGATAGCAGTGAGCAGCCGCAATGCCAGGAGCTGGCAGCCCTGCGAGGCCTGGGAATAGAGCAATTGGGCCCACGCGACCTCAGAGGCTCAGTGGCGGGGGCTTGAGGTGGGTAC
>PVJC01048569.1:0-12476 GCA_004026665.1 Murina feae | reverse complement strand
TATTATTCTGAAGAGGTCTCTGCTAAGGAGAGGCATTCTTTAAGAAGGGAAGATGTAGACACAAACCATTTAGCTGAAACCTTAAAGGAAGATGTAAATGTATTTTGTATCACCATTTAAAAAAAAAAAAAAGGATAAATTAGCCAAGAACACATACAAGCAAGATGTGGAGAAAAAGTTCTATAAAATTAGATGAAATTGTATAATAAAAAGCAAGAATGATTAAAATTAGAACAATCCCTCAATAATTATAAAAATAAAACAACCAGGTTAGAAATATTGAGATTCTATAAATAGTAATAAAAATAATTAGCTTAAAGAATATTCTAGATAAATATTGTTAATATTTTATGTATCCTTTGAAAATTCTCCAACTAGAGGCAACTTTTTTTAAATTGATCCTCAGCACAGGATATTTTTTCATTGATTTTTAGGGAGAATGGAAGAGAGAGGGAAAGACAGAGAGAAACATTGATATGAGACAAACACATTGATTGGTTGTCTCCTGTACCACCCTCAACTGGGCCCAGGCTGGGGAGAAGCCTGCAACCAAGGCACATGCCCATGACTAGAATCAAATCTGGGACCCTTTGGTCCATAGGCCAATGCTCTATCCAAGCTCGCTAGGTCTGTATGCAACTTTTTTAACTTAAAATTTTACCAGATGTGGCCTGGCCAGCATAGCTCAGTGATTGAGCATTGACCTATGAACCAGGAGGTCATGGTTCGATTCCCGGTCAGGGCATATGCCTGGATTGTGGGATTGATTACTAGTGTGGGGTGTGTAGGAGGCAGCCAATCAATGATTCTTTCTCATCATTGATGTTTCTATCTCTTCCTCTCCCTTCCTCTCTGAAATCAATGTAAAATATTTAAAAATTTACCAGACATATATTTGTATATCAACAAATATAGTCCGACATCATCTCTCTCAATGGCTGTGTAGGATTCCATTCTATGGTGTAGTGACAGTTTTTAACATTCCGATTGTGGTGATCTAAGTTGGGGGGTGAGCTTATGATGGTGAACAGCATTCTGTAAAACTTTCCTCTACAGACGTTTTCCTCTTCTTGTAAAAATACAGCAATCATGGCCATTCTCATATTCAGAGTTAAGATAATAAATTTCCATGAATTAAAAGATAATTTTGTGAAGGTCAGCAGGACCCAGGCAGAAGAATATTCTGATTTACTAGACTTGTTTCCCTATTGTGGATAAGATAGTTGAGCCTACGTTAGTTTGGTCTACTCCTCTCTTTCTGATTCTTAAAGTGAAATATATACCAGAGACAATACTGGCCCTGTTCATCCTGATAATAATAGCCTTGATCTGGGATAAAAAGTGTTCTATGCTGGTGGACAGAATCTGGAGAGACACTGTAAATGCTGTGAGCTCTGGATACATTGTCAGTATTACTTCTATCTTATCTGGATGAAACCCTGCTCAAACTTTTCCTTCTAAGTCATTAAACTTGTAAAACCTCTGGACTTATATATAGATGACTCAGAAGTAAAATACATCCACTCTGAAGAGAAACATATCTGGACCCATAAGAGTTCTTTAAATATATATATTATTGACTTCAGAGAGGAAGGGAGAGGGAGAGAGATAGAAACATCAATGATGAGAGAGAATTATTGATCGGCTGCCTCCTGCACTCTCACACTGGGAATTGAGCTTGCAACCCAGGCATGTGCCCTGACCTGGAATCGAACTGTGACCTCCTGGTTTATAGGTTGATGCTCAACCACTAAGCCATGCCAGCTGGGTCCATGAAAGTCTTTAATCAGGACAAGGGTGAAAAAGTTTGGGGGCGGGGGAGGGGTGAGGGGGGAAATGTCACTGGCAATAGCTATAGCTTTAATATGTTTTTAGATGCAATAATTAGAATGATTTTCCTTTTTAAAAATATGGTGGTAAAAGAGCTTAAAATAACTGTTCAGAGGGACTAAAGAAAATTAAAACAGGCTGGATCATAACTTACTTAGCCAATTAAAAAAATAGATAACCATTTAGTTTATTTCTGGATCTTATTTGTCTTGGCCTGCAAAGCATCCTTGTACATACATCTTGTACATTTATTCGAGTATACTCTAAAATAGTTGCCTCAAAATGCAATTGCTGAGTAAGAATTTGTAAAACATTCAAGTTTTTTATATGTATTATTAATTTGCCCTCCAATAATATCATTTATATTTCTACAAAAAGTACATGAGAATGGTTATTTCCTTAATATTATCCCCAACACTATATATTATAATTATATTACAAATTTAAAATTTGCCTAATCTGACATGTAAAAGAATGGCACATCATTGTTTTATTTTTAGGTTATTCCTAATAACAATAATCATGATAATCATTATCACTAGTATTTATTTAGGACTTATGGTGTGGCAGTCACTATAATAACCACACAGCATTTTTCCTCTCAGAACAATGCAGTGAGGTAGGTCCTGTTAATTTATATATTCATTCACCATTTATAATTTTTTGGTTAATTTCTGTTTTTGCCTTTTGCCTATTTCTCTTTTCGTGGTGTAGAAGTGCACCTTGAACAATAAGGACATCAGCCTTTTCCTTATAATCTCTTTCTTTGGGGAATATGTCTTTAATGGTGTTTCTCTTGGTCAAAAGTAACTGATAAGTTAGAAAGTATTAAAAAAAACTTTGAAACTGAATACAAACAGAAATGAACCTCAATGAATATAAAAATGCTAACATAACCACACAGACAGAACAAAAATAATTAATCCAAGTTGAAGTTTAAGTGGAGTACATTGATATATCCCCTCAGTGGAATATATTTCAAAGCCAAAAAGAACTGTAAGAAATTAAATTATTTAGTAGAATTTTTTTAGTAGAGATATTGATATAGTAATTTTGGAATTATTTGTGCATATTTTAGAATTGAACAAATGAGAATAGATAAATATAGATATTGATATTGTTGGGAAATACTCTTAGAGATAAAGGTAGTACTCTGAGTGGGATAAGAGATGAAAGATCTGTGGTATTTTATTAGAATTGGAAATATTAGTGCAAACTTATGATTTCATACATATTAGGTTTGTCTCTCTAAGCAACCTCTGGATTTGTAAATATGGCCCAACAGGAAGCAGGCTGCACAAACAAGCTCTATAGTACCCAAAAAACATTTATTCTCTAGTGCCCTTCAAATGTGACCGTGGGGGGCCCTGTGCAAGGAATTATCTCCCTCAGCTCCTGGGGGAAGGTATCCACTCCCACTTCTTCAACACTCTTCATTTGTCTTGTTCAAGATTCCTAATAGACTAGTCTTATGAAAGACACTACAATTAAATTGATTACCTACCTCCCCTAAAACTAAGAAGATTAAGAGATTATGAAATCATTAGAATGAATTCCATCATCTGTTGATTCCCTAATAATTCCTTGTTTCTCTCCATCTCTGACTCTGAGTTTATTCCTCATCACTCTGACCTTACCTGGTGAAATGCCTCATTAAGACCTAGTTATGACACCTGGTGGGGTTACAGTTGCTGTTTAAATGTTGGGGGAATGCTATGAAATTGAATACAAAAATTTTATTTGGGAGGTGAACCCAATAAATACTGGTGAGGGGGTGGGGAAATGAGATTGAGAAGTGAAGGAAGAACATAAAGAATGCATTTTCAAGCATATTAATATAGTACGCATAGGGGCTTAATCCCACTAAGAAACTTGGGAGACAATATAGGACATATCTCAGAGTCACCCTCTCTGAGGGGTGAGGAAGCTGGAGAAGTTATTCACCATCTCCCCATGTATCTTTGGTTCATGGCTGCTTTCAGGGACATTAACTCTTTGACACTCTGCCTCACCCAACGACAAATAAAAGCCCTGAAACTTACTACAGAGAGGTAATGTTTGGGCAATTACTGATAATGTCTGCCCCAGGGTCATCTCTGCTTAGATTTTCAGGTATGTGCTTGATGAATTTCCTATTTTTTTAAAAAAATATTTTTATTGATTTCAGAGAGGAAGGGAGGAGAGAGTGAGGGAGAGAGAGAGAGAGGCCGGGCCCACAACTCAGTCATGCACCCTTGGCCAGAATCAAACCTGGGACCCTTCAGTCCGTAGGCCGACACTCTATCCACTATGCCAAACTGACCAGCGCATATTTTTCTTTAAGAAAATTTGAGTTGGGTATATATTACTTTTTGCCAACTGATCACTAACTAATCCATACAGCAGACATATATTATATCTACGATGATATATAACCACTATATATTGTGAGAAATTCCAAGAAGAATCAGATGCATGACCCACATTAAAGATATTAATTATTCTGATTAATAATAGTCATCACTTGTTAATAGTTATTCTTTGAATTTAGTGGCCATCTACCATACTTTGGTCCCTATACCTTAGTCATTTGTATGATACTAAAAATAGTTACATTTATTGACTCCTTAATTTGAGACAAGATTTTTAATTGTATTATTTTGCTTCATACATATGTTATTTTATTGGCAAGGGAAGAATTAAGATTGACCTTGAGACAGGGAGATTACTCTGCATTTACCAGGATGGGCACAATGTATTCCCAAGGGCCATACAAGGAGAGTCGGCGTCAGAGGAGATTTGAAGATGCTATGCTGCTGACTTTGAGGATAGAGGAAGAGGCACGAGCCAAGAAATGCAGACAGTCTCTATGAGTTGGAAAAGGTAAGGAAACATATTCCCCTAGTGCAGCGGTTCTCAACCTGTGGGTCGCGACCCCTTTGGAGGTCAAATGAGCCTTTCACAGGGGGGTTGCCTGAGACCATCCTGCATATCAGATTTTTACATTACAATTCATAACAGAAGCAACATTATAGCTATGAAGTAGCAATGAAAATATTTTATGTTGGGGGTCACCACAACATGAGGAACTTAAAGGGCCAGAAGGTTGAGAACCACTGCCCTAGTGCCTCCAGCCCTGGCAATACCTTGACTTTAGCTCAGTGAGATCCATTTTGAATGAATGACCTCTGGAATTGTAATCACAAATTTGTGTTGTAATAGTTTGCTATAGCAGCCATAGGATACTAATCTGTTGTACCTGAGGAGAGAGAGAATGTCTAGAGAACTAGCTTCTCTCAAGGTTCCAGAAAGAATGGTGGTTTGATATGAGGTCACTTAGAAGGGTTCTATATCACCACTCAGATGCTGAGGGCGCATCGCCTAAGCACACCATGAGAAAGAAAGAGAAAAGGTTTTCGTTGATAGGTAGGACTGCTTTTAGATGTTTTATTTGAGTGGAGGCTTAGCCTGATAAGCTCTGGCCTAATCTTGGGTAAAGACTTCCCTGGGATTGTTTTTTCCTCATGATATAATAAATGTTAAAAAGTAATGCTTTTAGTGATGAGAGAGAGAGAGAGAGAGAGAGAGAGAGAGAGAGAGAGAGGAAGAGAAAGGGAGAGAGGGATGGAAACATCAAGGATGAGAGAGAGCAATTGACCAGCTGCCTCCTACATGCCTCTCCCCACCTCCACTGGGGATCAAGTCAGCAACCCAGCCATGTGCCCTGACTGGGAATTGAACTATGACTTCCTGGTTCACTGGTCAATGCTCAACAACTGAGCCACACCAGCCAGACCAGTCACTTTATTTTTGAAATCTAATATTACAATTAAGCCTTGAACAATGCAGCTGTAGAGGTGCTGACCCCCTCACTACCATCACCTCTACCCTTCACCCCCCACTGCAATAAAAAATTCACATATAACTTTTGACTCCCTAAAAACTTAAGTTGTCCCTCAGTATCTATAGGGGCTTGGTTCTAAGACCGCCACAAATGCCAATGTGCCTCTCAGTCCATTGGTCTTCAGTTTACTAATAGACTTGGTTGTTTCTCAAGTCTCTAGGTGCATACTGCTGATTGGTTTCTTGGGCTACTACTTGATGGGGGCAAAGATATTTCAAGCATTAGAGATGGACACTCAGGAAGATTTGAGAAAAACCTTTGCAGTTACCAGACAAAGTTTATTGGAAAACTATGCTAACATAACTCCAGAAGAACTTGAAGTCTTTTTGCAGGTAAGAGCTAAAGGGGTTTTGCTTTGAGAGTTATAAATTTGCCAATTGTGTAAAAGAGAGCTGTAGATAAAAGATTTTATAGAAAGCCTTCCTATGTGTTTTACCTAAGTTTATGTAAATAATAACACTAATTTTTTGTCATCTGAAGAGAGGTGAAAAAAAATAAAGATAAGCCCTTATAGTAATAGGAGTCATAAAGACAACAGTTAGAATGCAAAGGGGTGCATTCTGCTAAGTGAAATAAGCCAGTCAGAGAAAGGCAGATATCACATGATCTCACTCATTTACGGAATATAATGAACAACATAAACTGATGAACAAAAACAGGTCCAGAGACAGAGAAGCAATGATCAGATCATCAGACTTCAGAGGGAAGCAGAGGAGGATGGGGATGACGGGGAGAGATCAACCAAACCAAAGGACTTGCATGCATGCATATAAGCATAACCAATGGACGCAGACACCAGAGGGGTGAGAGTACGAATGGGGGTGGGGTGGGGAAGGCAATGGGGCAATAAGGACACACATGTAATACCTTAATCAATAAAGAAAAGAAAATCAATGGGAAAAAAAGAATGCAAAGGGGTAAGAGAGATCCAGGAAAGAGAAAAAAATGACAGAGAAGATACTGCAAAGGCATAGGAACACTAATAGACAGCCTGAGGGTCAGGAGAGAGAATACCTAGTATTGGACTAACTCTCCCATTGATAACAATTATAAAGCAAAAATAATCACAAAAATAACTGACTGAAAGCACAGGAGTATAAGCAAAGTAGGCTGGCCTTTTGAAGACAGCACAGGAGCTGAGCTCCACGTTTTCTTATGCTTTCTTCTGGAAGCACTTTCTAGTTAATGCAGCTTGTTGCAGGGCAATGAGCCCTCGTAGAAAGCTAGCCTTACTGGGTTGAGGTGACAAGAAGTCAGAAGTTGGGGCCTGTGACAGTGGTTGGAACTGGAGGAGAAAATCCCGGAGAGGAGGAACCTCAGAGTGAGAAAGTTCCTACACCCAAACCTGCCATCAATTCCTCTCAAGCTATCGTCTGACTCCAAAGTTGTGCCAAGTAAGACCTTAGAAAAACAAACAAAAGGAGCATCTGGGATTCTAAAGATCTCTAGAGACTTTAGCAGCCCTCTGCTGCTGGGGAGACAGCTATTGGACTTCAAGGCTTGCCAAATTAGAGGAACTTGATAAACACCCCAGGCTTTCTGTTGAGATCCCAGAAACACCACATCCTAGAAGAAACATTGAAAACAGAGCGAGCCCCAACAAAGACTGAAATGAACTCTCAAGAGGATCAAGGTGATCTATGGCCTTCCAGCTGCCTGCCAAAACACACAAAACCTTTATTGAAGGAAGATAACATTATTGAGAGTCCTCAACTTTCATACACAATGGTCAAACTTTTAATTTAGCATCCAATTAAAAGTTAGAAAGTATGATGAAAAGTACAAACAGGTTACTGGAAACTAAGTGAAACCATAGATATTAGAAAGAGACTCACTGATAGTTTGATGTGGAGTTATCTAAAGACTTCACATATGGTTAGTAGTTTAAGAAAATCTAGGAAATGGGAGAGAATTATAGTACATGTCTGGAATTCTTTTAAAAAGCATCAAACCTATGTTGTAGAGTTGGAAAACGTATTAGTGGTTACAGAGGTGAGAGAGGAGGTGTGGGTGGATATGACTATAAAGGAGTTGATATGAGGGAGATTATTGTGTTTTGTTAATAGAATAGCTCTGTATGTTTATTGTGATGGTGGTTACATAAACCACAATGCACTTAAAAAACCCACAGTTTTCTCGAGATATTATTCACATACTACACAATTCACTTATTTGAAGTTTACAACTCAGTGGTTTTAGTTTATTCAGAGTGGTACAATCATCGTTTTATGCTATTTATTTTTTCTGGTTTTGCTATCAGAGTTATGTGAGTCTTAGAGGACATAGGAAACAAAATTCATTCTCTCCTTCCTTCTATGCTTTCCTCTCTTTCTTCTCTCTCTCTCTCTCTCTCTCTCTCTCTCTCTCTCTCTCTATATATATATATATATATATATATATATATATATATATATATATATATATATCTGGCCCTTGTCTAATAAATAAGGCTATGCTTGAAGCACCTTTGGGAGTTCTATGTGAAAAGCAGCATCATCTCCATGGCAACTTGCCTCTATTTTTCTTTTGAGTTTGAGATTTTTTGTCTGTTTCTTTAGCAATTAATTTCATTTCTTTTAGAAATACTTCACAGTTTGGATTTACCTATGATTCCTGCTTTTCAATATGTGTTTTACTATTTTGTGTTGTAACTTTTGGTGTTATTTTAATGGAGTTTTAGGTGATCAGGCCAAAAAAAAGAAAAGAAAAGGAGCCCACTCCACTGCTTGAAATCACCGGTAGCCCTCATGCGATCTAAGCCACTCTCTGTACACTATTAGCAAGTGATTCTGGTGTCTACCACTTCCATCCGCAACCTACACACACTCCTTCCACAGACGCACTAAATAACAGGGCAATAACTAAAATCTATTCATAATCTGCTCTCCTCTTATACCACACACAGCATCATTTGCCACGGTTGATCGCTCTCTCCTCCTCGATATACTTTCTTCACATGGTTTCTAAGACACCGCATTCTAATTCTGATTTTCCTTCTATTTTACCAGTTGTTCCTTCTGCATTGCCTTTGCTGATTCCATTCTTCTCAATTTTAAAGGGTTCCTGGCTCAGTTCTCAATTTTTTCCTTTTCTATTTTTACTCACTTCCTCTGTGGTTCTTCTATCTCATGCATGGCTTTACTAGCAAGTACTTTGTACGTGCCAATAACTCCCAAATTTTTATCTCCAGTTGAGGCCTTTCCCAGACATTACAGATTGTATATCTACCTTTCTATTTGAAATCTCCACTGAGCTATTTAACAAAATATTCAGACTCATAATTTCCAAAAATGAATAACTGCTCTCTCTTGCTTTGAAAGGAAAATTTGCTCCTACCCCTAAGCACCACAGTCTCTCTTACTTCAGTTAATGGCAACTCCGTTCTTTTCTGTTTGTTTGTTTGCTTGTTTGTTAATCCTCACTTGAGGATATTTCTCCATTGATTTTTAGGGAGAATAGAAGAGAGAGGGAAAGACAGAGAGAAACATCGATGTGAGAGAAACACATTGATTGGTTGCCTCCTACACGAGCCCCGTCCAGGGCCTGATGCGGGGAGGAGCCTGCAACCAAGGTATGTCCCCTGACTGGAATCAAACCCAAGACCCTTTGGTCCTCAGATGAATGCTCTATCCACTGAGCAAAACCAGCTAGGTCAACTCCATTCTTTAAGTTGCTCAGATAAAAAGTCTTAACTATACTCTTTTTCTTAGACTCAGCTTTAATCCCCCAGAGATTCCCACTGGCTGTGCTTCAAAACCACAGAATGTCACCACTGCTCATCACTGTCACTGCTCTACCTGGTCTCATTGAGTCACCAACTGGTCCTTTCTGGAGCTTCTGGAGTTTTGCAGTATTCTCCTAACAGACCTCCTGTCTTCACTTTGTGCACTATATAGAGTGTCCCAAAAATGTATACACACACTTTGAATAATTATAGAGTCAGTATTCATTAAAACACATTTCATTTTCAAATTTGAGCTATCAGCTGTTGAAGTGTGTATACGTTTTCTTGGGACACCCTATATTCTCTTCTAAGTCCAATAGCCAAAATGATCCTTTTGTGGTCTTTTAAGTATGTAAATCACCTTCTTTGCTCAAAAACTTTTAGTGACTCTCTCCATTTCATTCATTAAAAGCTACAGTTCCTTGAGCTTCCATGATCGTGCGCTCCTCCTCTATTTCCTCTCATTCTTCTTCTTCCCTCATCTTTGTTCTGCTCATACTCATACTGCTGGATGTTTCTAGAATATTCCAGGCTCTCACCTTAAGGCTCTTAGTAGTTTCTTCTGCTTGGAATGCTCTCTCTTCTTTGGCAAACTTTCTCACTGCCTTCACGTTCTTGTTCAAATCTTGTCTTATCAGTGAGGCTTTCTTAGTCTACCCCCAACCCCCTACACTCCTGTTCTATCTTACACTACTCTGCTTGATCTCTTAGCGCCTCTTAACATTATATATGCTTGTGTTTATTTCCCCCTGCTAGAATCTAAATTCCACAAAGGTGGATTTGTGTTCTATATTCTTTAAGGGAAAGATCATACATTTGTCAAAATAATGCTTACTTCTTTTTGTTTTGTTTTAACTTAGAAGCTGAGTTTTGCTGTAAAATATGGAGTAATCCCCACAGTAAATGGAACAATTTATGTTAGTTGGGGATTACTAAACTCTTTTTCATTTGTGGCATCAACACTAAGCACAATAGGTAAGTAAGGTACTTTATGTTCAGTTTAATTTTTTTTTTTTTACTTAGGATCCCAATTATTAAAATTTTTTTCACAGCTAGAACTGTCTCCACATGAACCATACCTCTTCTACCTCCAAATTCAGAACCTTCTTTGTGTGTGTGTCCACTTACTTTAATAAAACTACAGTTACTATGTTATCATCATGGCATGTAATTCAGGTTAGAATTTCACAAGTGCAATAAAGCCTGGTGTAGTATACCAAAGTTTTTGTATAATGTCTTTCCAGAGCTTGCTTTTGAATCATTCATCACTTCCATTATAGGTAATTTGTTTAGTTTAACGTTTATGATTCTTACAGAGAAAATGAACATACTGCATATATTTAAAAACTGTTTTACTTTACCTTTGTGTTAGCACTTAAAATACATATATCTATTTCAAAGTGACATTTAAAATTATTCTAATATTAACTGCAGCAAAAATATAATTCTACAATTAGAAAAGAGCTAAACTGGGATCCATAATTATCTTGTGTTTACAAGTGTGACTCTAAAATAAATACTACCTTCTAGCACTGTTATCAGCATGTTAGGTTTGGTTTAAACACACACACACACACACACACATTCAGTTGTGGGAAGGTTTGTAACATTATATGCCATGCACTGTTCAGAAAGGGTTCTTTAAGAGCCAACCAGCCCTAAAAACTGAAGTCCTCATTCAGTCCATGAAGCAGGCAGAAAAAAAGTCAAAGCAATTGGGGCAAACAGGATTCCTACATAACATCAAAAGCATGTGAGATTCTGTAGCAACTGGCATGTTGTTCTTGCTTAGAACTAGTTTCACCAGAAGAGTTTAACAAGGTGGACATTTTACCACTATCAAGTGCATTTAAAAGTGAAATGTTTCTTACGTGCTAACCTCACTTCCCTGAATGACCTAACTCATGAACTTGTCACTAGTAATTTAGTCACCTGGTAAATCAAGCCTGCAGAAAAGGAAGCCAATATTCAAATTAATGTGTTATTGTCTAACCCTCTCAAATGATTTATTTTCAACATAAACATATAACCGCAATGTGAGATGTCTAACTATAGCAAACACCATCAACAAGACCAAAACAGCATCTCTCCTGCTATGGTTTAGGTTTTGCCCAGAATTCCTTATACATGGACTAGTCCATGCCAAGAGTCATTGCTCCCACAACAAAACCTTGGTTGTCACATGCACGTGGACATTTTAGTATTTCCCCTGTTCTTCAATTTATATAATCCATATGCAATGATTGCTGCAGAACCTGACATTCTAATAGGGACAAATGGTGCCTCTTTAGCTTTTTGGATAAATTTAGATCCCCAACCTTCATCATATGAAGAAAGAGAAACATCTGTGTTGGTTGACATGCTGATTGAAGAATCTTCCAAACCTAACAGGACCTCTCAAACTCCAGCTGGCTTCTCCCTGTTTTTGTTTTGTTTTGTTATTTTTCAATATATTTTATTGATTTTTTATAGAGAGGAAGGGAGAGGGAGAGGGAGTTAGAAACATCAACCAGTTGCTTTCTGCACACTCCCCACCCAGGATGTGTCCGCAACCAAGGTACATGTCCCTGACCAGACTTGAACCTGGGACCTTTCAGTCCGCAGTCCGACTCTCTATCCACTGAGCCAAACCAGTTAGGGCCCTGTTTTTGTTTTTAAGATGACATTTCATCAATACATGTAGCCTCCCCTCTATTTTGTTTTTTTTAAATCATTTTTCTCTTTGATAACAAAGTCTATGAGCCTTTTCTCTTTGGAGGGTGGTCTTGGCAATGGGATTTCCACCTAGTCTTCCAACATATTGGTGAAATAAGTAGCAAAGCACAGAACCAGCTAGCTTTTCCTAGGATTTCTGATAGAATGATGATGTTTACTTATTTCTCTTAAATTCAGGGGAAAATTAGCTAGAGGATTGTATGATCTAAAAATCACAGGTTCCTGCTAAACTTTAGATAATTCTAAGATATTTTATTATCAACTAAGAACCATTAGGGTTTATAAAAAAAACTAGGGGCCCGGTGCACAAAAATTTGTGCACTC
>PVJC01048568.1:0-12475 GCA_004026665.1 Murina feae | reverse complement strand
GTAATGGTCAATTTGCATATTACTCTTTTATTATATTAGATGCTGCAGTGAACATGGGGGTGCAGATATCTTTTCAAGTAGTATTTTTGTTTCTCTTGAATATTTTCCCAGAAGTGGAATTGCTGAGTCAAATCACAGTTCTATTTTTTATTTTTTGAGGATCCTCCATACTGTTTTCCATAGTAACGACACCAATTTACGTCCCCACCAACAATGTATAAGAGCAACCTTTTCCCAATATCCTTTCTAAGACTTACTATTTCTTGTCTTTTTGATCATGGCATTATAACTGTCATGAAATATTATCTCACTGTGGTTTGGAGTTACATTTCCCTAATGATTAATGACGCTGAGCTTTTCCTATACCTTTTGTATATCTTCTTTGGGAAAATGTCTATTCAAGTTTTTTGCCCTTTTTTTAGATTATTTAGTTTTGTGCTGTTGAGTTAATATGAGTTCTTTATATACTTTGGATATTAACCCTTTATCAGATATACTAGGGGCCCGGTGCACAAAAATGTGTGCACTCAGAGGAGGGGGCCGTCAGCCCGGCCTGTGCCCTCTCAAAGTCTGGGACCCCTCGGGGATGTCCACTTGCTGGTGTGCCTGGCCAGCCTGTGTGAGGGTCTGAGGGCTGTTTTCAGGTTGCCTACAGCCCGCTCAGGGTTCGGGTCTCTACTGGGGTGCCTGGGCAGCCTGGGTGAGGGGCTGATGGCTGTTTGCAGGCTGCCCACAGCCCCTTCAGGTTTTGGGTCCCTACTGGGATACCTGGCCAGCCTGGGTGAGGGGCCAATGGCTGTTTGCAGGCTGGCCAAGCCCCCAGTAACGTCCCTCACCCCATTGGGTGGTGGCCCGCATGGGTGATGGGCTGAGGGGTGCTTTCAGGCTGCCCACAGCTCCCAATGACCCAATGTTCCAGCAAGGCTGGCTGAAAGCAGGTTTCTGGGGTTTGTTTATCTTCTATAATTGATGCACTGTTTCTTTAAGCCGAAGCCTAGTAACGAAGCCTCCTCTGCTTCACCTCCCAGCGACTTCTATAATGAGACAATGTTACTCTTAGTAGTCAGGCCAGGACTGCTGTCTATCATTGATAGTTTGTTGCAAACATGTTTTGCCTTGAGCCACGATAAGCTGAGCGGCCGCAGTTTCAGTTTCAGTCCTGCCGCAATGGAAGCTGCCATTTACTCAGGTCCGTGAGTGGCAGCCTCCATGTTGGCTGGGTTAATTTGCATACAGTCGCTCTGATTGGCTGGTGGGCGTGGCTTAGGCGTCCCGAAGAATCGGTTAATTTTAATATTGTGCTTTTATTAGTTAGGATATTTATTTATTTATTTATTTCTCTTTTGTTAACCCTCACCCAAGGATATTCTTTCCATTGATTTTTCAGAGAGAGTAGAAAGAAGAGAGAGGGAAGGTAGGAAGGAGGGAGGGAGAGAGAGAGAGAGAGAGAGGGAGAGAGAGATCAGTTGGTTGCCTCCCA
The DNA here is from genome assembly GCA_004026665.1 of Murina feae. NCBI lineage: Eukaryota > Metazoa > Chordata > Mammalia > Chiroptera > Vespertilionidae > Murina > Murina feae. The sequence goes on along the minus strand of PVJC01048568.1, from coordinate 10,995 downwards.
AATGTGCCCCAACATGCAGGATGATCAAGCCTGCAATCCAGGTGCGTGCCCTTGACCAGATACTGACCCTTAGACCCTGACCCCCACCAGCCAGGGCTGTGCAGAAGCCTTTTAAGTTGGTGTCTTACCACTTGTGCCATATCCAAAAAATAAAGGTTCATATCACATAGCTTTTTTGCTATGTTTTCTTCTAGTTTTACGGTTTTTGGGTCTTACTTTTAAGCCTTCAATCCACTTCTATTTAATTTTTTGGAATAGTGTAAGATAGAGGTGCAGTTTCATTCTTTTCCATGTGAACATAAAATTATCCCAACACCGTTTATTGAAGAGACTGTCTGTCCTCTGCTGCGTGTCCGTGGCTCTAATATCAGGTCACCGTGTAGGCCTGGGTTTATTTCTAGGCTCTTGGTTCTGTTCCATTGATGGATCTGTTTGTATGTCAGCACCATGCTGTTTGATTACCGCAGCGTTGCGTATGGCTGAGAATCAGAAAGTGTGGTGCCTCCTGCCTTGCTCTTCTTTCTCAGGATTGCTCAGGCCCCTCACGGTCTCCCATGCAGCCCCTTCGGCACTTGCTTTGTCAAGGACAGCAGGAGTGCTCCATGCATGCACACAGCATGATGGTCTGACATCCATGTTATAACCTACTCAGGGCAGTGACATCCCAGCACCTCTGCTGTCCCTCTTGGTTAGAAGCAGCAGCCACCCACACTCAAAGATCAGGAGACAGAAGCGGAGGAGCATGGGAAGGGGGGGTCCTGGGAGCCATCTCCACATGCCACCTATCCCACACATCGGCCTTCTCTCCCCTGACAGATGTCCATCCCACAGAGGCATTTTTTTTTCCTGAACTGAGCAATTTATGTTTGAACTGGATTTTCAGTAAAAAATACATGAGAGGAGGACAGTTTCTCTCTTTCCCACACTCTCTCCCTTTCCTCATTAAGCTCTTATTTTCAACATTTTAAGTCTTCAATAAGGTAGACTGGCTTTAAGGGCTACATCCCAAGCCCTCCTTCTCAGCCAAATGAGCATGTGTAGAGCATCACGCGTATTGCAGTGAGGACACCTGCCGAGAGAGCGGGGCATTTAAAATGCTAAGAGCTGCTGGGAACCAGGTATTCATGAAGAATTCCTGCCTTGGCTCCTGGAAAATACCCCCAAAGCCTTTTAGCTCCTTGTAATTCACTTGGAAATGCTTTTATGGGAGTCATTTCAAGTGTATGCCACCATGAAATGGCTGTGTTGGTTTCGGGAGAATTATAGGAAAGCCTTGCTCATCACACACTGACAGCTGACACACTGCCTACAGCACCCCCTCATCCCACCCACATCCACACCTCCCTCCAATCCATCTCCCCTGCACACGCCCTGACACACGCCCTTACACCCCCCTCTGCACACTCCCTCCACACATACCCTCTACAACGCTTTCTTTATACACACTCTCTACACAAACCTTCACACGCCCTGCGCACACACTCTCTACACACGCCTTTACACACTCCCTGACCCACCCTCCATACACGTCTACATACTCCTTCTACACACTTCCTGTATGCACACCTTTATACTTCCTGCACACACACCCTTATACACACCCTCTCCACACTCTCTACACACACCCCTTCTGTGAACATCCTCTCCACACCCATACCGCCCTGCAAATGTGCTTCTCCTTTGGGCATATGCAGCTGACCCGCATGCCCCGGGTCAGCAGGTGTTGTCTTGGCCGCTTGCTGTCTTTGGGAGGGCGAGCTTCTGGAATCGCAGCTTCAGGTCCGCGCAGGCTCTGGGCTGAGCCTGTATTAGGCCGGTGTGTGTGGCTGGAGTGAGCCCGGGAGGAGAGGCCCTCTGCACCTCTCGTCCCCGCCCCGCAGCTTCTGCTGCTGCTTGAGCCGGCCGGGTGTTGGCAGGCAGCGTCTCCTCGGGACTGCCTGGCTCCCAGCAGGTCTTCCTCCTGGGCCTGGGCACATTTGGGAAGAGCTAGAAGTTGGGTTCAGGGGGCTCCAGGGACAATGCTGTCACGTGGAGGCTGCAGCCCTTTGGCCACGGGCCCTGCAGGTGCAAAGGCCAGAGCTTCAGCCGGAGTCACCCTGGTCCCCAGCGCTGTCCCCATGCCTCCCGCCAGCAAAACAGCCGAGCTGCAGGTGCAGGGGGACGGGGACGGGCTTGTGGGGAGGGGTCTGTGTGCCAGGCTGGGTGCTGGTCAGATACAGTTATGCGCGTGGGGTTTCCTAAGTAAAGTCTCATCCTCAGAGAGCCAGGCAGCTGGCTGACCTCCTCCCAGCGGAAGACTCACGGGCACATTGCCTTGTGACTGAACATGTCAAGTACAGGACCGGCAGGGTCAGGGGGTGTGTACTGCCCCAGCAAGACCCCCTACCCTTTCCTCTCCAAGGCCTGTGCCCTGAGCTCACGGAAATGTCTCTCAGGGGCGCTTGGCCACAGGCAACTTGAGGGTTTATATCCTGCGTGTTCCTAAGGGCTCTGTTAACCAAGATGTGACTGACCTGGGCGAACATGGCTCAGACCTGAAACACAAATGCTCCCTGGCTGATGGCTCTGCACAGGTTCCCCCTCCCGGCAGCTGGGCAGGTGCCGCTGGGCCATTCCCCAGGGCCAGGGAGGGGCCGTGTCCTGCAGCCCACGGGGCACCTACTTGCTCTGGTTTCTTGGGAAGGAAGCCACAGCCACCGAGGGGGTGAGTGACCACCTGTGTGTTCTCTGTAAACTCACATTCCTCCCCCTGCAAGTCTGTGGAGTGTCCAGAACATCCGCAGCCATGGACGGAGCTGCAGGGCACCTGGCTGTGGTTGGGGGGGAGAGGCGGGGGAAGATGGGGGGCGGGGGAGAGGGGACAAGGTGTCCCTGGAAAGGGTTTTCAGAAATACAGGCCTCCTGCTCCCAGGTGATGGCTCAGCCGGGAGGCGCCAGCAGACTGCCGCGTGGGGACTTCTCGTCTTATAACGGGAAGGACCGGGTTCCCGGCAAGGGCGAGCCTGCTGTTCAAATGGTGACCTTGCTTCCCTGTCTGCTCTCACCTGCACTAGCGCGACGCCAAAGCCACGGGCCTGCGCGGGGAGGCGGCCTGGCTGGAATGCAGAGGCCCGGGCGCTGGCCCCTCATCAGCCAGAGGGTCCTGGGGACTCGGGCGCTGCTGGCATTCCTGCGGGTGCAGAACTGTCCTCTGCAAGTTACCGAAGCGGAGACGGAGGAGTGAGGGTCCGAGGGGAGGGGAGCGCAGCACGCCTGCTCTGACGCTCCAGGCTGGTGAGTAAGACGCGTCCTGCGTGTGAAACCACCGGGACACGGAGCGGAGAGCCGCCTCGTGCACAAGGCCTCCCATGGGCCTCCCGTGGGCCTCCCGTGGGCACCCCGTGGGCTCTGAGCAGGGCGACCACACAAGTGTGAGCGCCGCATGCAGACGGGAGGGACCTAGGCCAGCCGGACCCCACACGTCACCTTGTCCCCGCGGGCGCCCCGTGGCCTCGTCACCACACCCGGTATGTCCGCGTTCATACTTCCGTGAGGGCACAGGCAAAGTGACCCATCGAAGAAGGGGGACAGCCCGCCTGCTCCGCGAGTTAGCAGCTAGTGCTCTGGCAGAACAAGCAAGCACTGAGGTTAAGACTCAAGCAAGTCCTAGCTGGTGTGGCTCAGTGGGCAGAGCGCCGGCCTGCAGGCTGAAAGGTCCTGGGTTCGATTTTGATCACATGTCCGGTTGTGAGCTCAATTCCCAGTAAGAGCGTGCAGGAGGCAGCTGATCAATGATTCTCTCTCCTCACTGATGTTTCTATCTCTCCCTTCCTCTCTGATATCAATTTTTTTAAAAAAGAATCAAGGAAAAGAAAAAGGGAGACAAAAAGGATGAAAAAGGCCCCGACCATGAGGGAAAATCCCCCAGAAGCGCAGCGAGGCGCCCTGTGTGCATACAAAAACGTCATCGAGCCACATCTAGCCATGCGCACTTGAAAAAGGGTCAGTTTTCAGTTCTTCTATTGGGCCAATTAAATTAGGGGTTCTAGGAGTTCCACCCCACCATCCGAGGTGTAAGACTGAAAAAACTGTAGGATGACGTTTAGGGGATTAATTAGATTCAAGCGAGACAGCTGGTCAGAAGATTAAGGTTTTACTATGCTAATAAATTTCCCAGGGCAAAGGTGGTGAAACAGGTGTGAGATGGGTAAAAAAACAGGAAGTGAAAGTGAATGGTCCTGAAGAGCAAGCTTGCTGTGGACTGTCCAGGCGTCCTCACACTACGGCCCGCGGGCCACATGCGGGTGTTTTTGCCGCCACCGCCGCCTGTCCTGCTTAAAATAAGATATGTGCAGGGTGCTAGGAATTTGTTCATAGTTTTTTTTTTTAAACTATAGTCCGGCCCTCCAACGGTCTGGGGGACAGTGAACTGGCCCCCTGTTTAAAAAGTTTGAGGACCCCTGGTAGGCTATAAAGTCACAGATCAACATCAAAGGTCAAGGTGCAGGGCCCATAAGCTGTCTGCCCCCACAAAGTTATTGAGAGTCTCACGTCCACGGAAGGCTTCACTTGTTCCAGGGCAGCCATGGAGAGAGACGGGGTCTGGTTGTGCGAAGGGTCCCAGGGCCACCGGGCAGGTCTGCCCCCGTCTTGTAGCGCTGCTGACCTGCAATGTCTCCAGCACCCCTGACCCCACTTCCTGGGGCTGTGGGCCAAACAGTCCCCTCCCCACTGCCTATGCTGAGGAGCTTCATTTTCCAGCTTGTGTGTGGAAGGGGCCTTGTCTTGTTCCTGACATCCTTGTATGTGTGGCTAGTTTCTGGGGCTGGCCCACATACGTGGTCATTTTGTTGATTTCCTCTACATGGTGCGATTGTGAAAAAGTTTGTGGGCTCATCTGGAAGCCGCCTGCCCCGTGCATGAGAGTTCACATGAGAACAGGGACAGCAGGCAGCATCTTCCCACAGAGCCCCTCCCGCCTCACCTCTTCCTCTTCCCGCCTGTGCTCCACGGGCCGGCCCAGGCAGGCCCGCACTTGAAGTCTGCCCTTGCCTCCTTCCCCAGCGCCTTTGAACCTCCCTCTCCCTCTACGCAGAGGGGGACAAGAAAACAGAGGACTTTCCCAGCCTCCTCCCGGGAAGAGTTCCTTGCACCCAGGGAAGGGGTGGGCCTGCTTCTCCACCTGAGGAAGCCAGCCCTCTCACCAACATCCTTCAGACGCTTGGGGTTTTATTCACCCCCCAGGGCCTGTGCAGGGGACCGGGGTTCCCACTGTGCCGGCTGTGGCTCAGTCCAGATCTCTCAGGTTGTGTTTGAAACTTGGCATCACTGTGAACTCTAACTGCCCAGTGGAGTTAAAGTGTGAATTCCCCAGGCTTTCTCTCCTCAAACTGAATTATTGGAAGTCTTAAGGTGTGAAAATTACTGAACACTGATGGTTTGCTTCAAATTTTTACATTAAAATCAGTTATGTATGCCCAAAGCAGAATATACTGAGTTCCATGTGCATGTGACCCCCCCCCCACACACACACACATACTTAGCAGCGCTCATGGTAGAAATACTTTTCTTCACTATATTTGGTAATTTTTCAACAAAGCACATGTATACCTATCATTTCAAGTAGACAACAATCTCTTGCAGAACAAAGCAGGGCCTTTGCCACTTGGAGGGGAACCGTAAGCCAACTTCAGCCTTGCCCTCCATGGGATCATGGTGTCTGCTGAAAAAAGGGATTTTATGTGCTAGAGGGTAAGCATTCTTAGAGAAATCAAAACAGCAGAAAGTTATCCTGAGATCGCCAACTTCTTTATTTTTTTATTATCTTTGTTGAAAATATTACAGAAGTCCCTCCTCCCCCTTTTTTGTCCCACTGACCCCCTCCTCCCCCCTCCTGCCCCGCCCTAGGCTTCACAGCATTCTTGTTCATGTCCATGGGTCATACATGAATGCATAGAAGTTCTTTGGCTGATCTCTTCCCACCCACGCCTCCCCCACCTTCCCTCTGAGGTTCCACAGTCCATGCCATGCTTCCATGCCTCCGGATCTATTTTGTTTGTCAGTTTATCCTATATAATAAAAGCCTAATATGCTAAGTGTCCAACCATTTGTTCAACCGTTCGACTAGTCGCTATGATGTGCACTGACCACCGGGAGGCAGATACTCCTCCAACCTGTAGATCAGCTTGCTGGGGTGGAGACAGTGCAGGTGAGCGCTGGTGGGCTGGGACGGGGAGGGATTACTAGGTGGAGCATCAGCATTTTTAGAGCAGGAAACGGCTCTGTGTGATACCACAATGGCGGAAACAGGCCATCACACAGCTGTCCAAACCACGGAAGGGCCTACACCAAGAGGGGGTGAGTGTGAACCACGGGCTCAGTGGGGATGTTGGGTCCGTGGGGGTTTGCTGATGGGAACAAACGTTCCACTCGGGAGGGATGGACGGTGGGTGGGACTGTGGGTGCTCGGGGCGGCAGGCGTGGATGGGAAATCTCTGCCCTGCCCTTTGCTCTGCTCTGAGGCTGGAGCTGCCCTGAAATAAAGCCTACTGTTGAGGAAAGGGAGTCATGGGAATGGGGGCTTCCTCTGGTGGAAACAAGGACGTGTCCAAGTCCCTGAGCATCTGCAGTGCTGCAGGGGCTGGCTGCCAGCGACAGGGAGGCCTGCGGCACCCCTGGGCCAGCCGTGCCCATCCCCCTCCCACTCCCTCCTCCCCCGCCCTCCCGCGAAGGGCTGGAGCTGCTCCCTTTTCTGGGGCAGGCAGGTCTGCACAGCTCTGCAAGGCTGTCCTTTTCTCTTTAGGCAGCAGGTCTGTTTACCTCACAACACTGTCTTGTTTGTCAGGTTGCCATGAACAGAAACAAAACAGTCGGTATGAAATGTCTTTAGATCTTCAGAAGAAAGGCACCCTATAAACCCAGGGCATTATTCCTGACGAAATGGTTCAGGGCTTCCATCTCCTATTCGTCCACCTCATCAATTAAAAACCTCCCTTCTTCCCTCGCCAGCACTTACCCGCACTCTCTCCTGCCAGCTTCCCTGGAGAAAACACACCTCTGGTTTCGGTTGTTTATGGGACACCGTTTCTATTTGCTCCATAGGATCTGAGTCCCTCATTGTAAACCACTCTGCAGCTCCCCAGAGAGCAGTAGAGGCGGACGGGGACCGGGTGCCCACATCCCCCTTCCCTTCATTTCAGCACCACGGCACTCCGTGCTGTGAAGTGCATGCATTTTCTGTGCCGGGTCTCCATACAACTGCAATGTTTCCCCGAAACACTGAGCCAGGTTTTTGGTCTGGTCATTATTATTTTATAACTTTTAAACTCTATGAAGTAATTTCTAATGGGGTTCATGGGAAGCATGACTCACTGAAGCCTTGGAAATTGTGCTGTAGGATCTGGGGGTGCTGGGGGGGGGGCAAGTCCACGTGCCCATGGCTCAGCGGCACTGTGCTCCTCACCGAGAGTCACAGCGGACCCCTCTGATGGGGGTTCCCCCGGGGGGGCTGCAGTTGCTGGGCCTCCAGACGGGGCCGCGCAGGGGCGAGGCATGCTTCTGAGCAGACGGTTCTCGGTAAAATGGGGAGAAGAGCCCCTTCCTTTTGAACGTGGCTAGGGAGCCTGGTGGTTGTTAGGTGTGGGTGGGTGGCATCTGGGGCCATTGCTGAAATACAGTGTGTGTCGGGAACAGGGTGGCTGGAGGCACGTGCCAGCGCTTCCTGCAGTCCTGCCTGGCACCCCCGGCTAGCCCAGGCCTCACTCTGTGGCCACATGGCATGTGCCCTCTGAATGGAGCACGTGCAGACCCTTTGAACAGGGAGCTGTGGGCCTGGGTCATGCCCACACGGTCACAGCTTTCCCTCCGTCTTATCAACAACCCTCAGCAGAACTGCCTTCTTTAGTTCCGGTAAGTTCTTTGAATCTTGATAAACCACAAGCCTCCCATTTCCCTTATATATCTATGACATCTGATACAAACCTCGGAAAAGAGTTATTTTGAAACGGAAGCCTTTTTATCTTTTTATTATCACGCCTGTGTTTCTCCTTTACTTATGGCAACCTCATAACGCACCGGGTTGCCTTGGTAGCTAATTCCTTCTACCCCTCATTCTGGCCATCATTTTGCTTTGTAATGTGAAGGAGTGTTTTTACTTTCAAGGGAAATTTATCTCCATTTGTAATGTCGCAACAAGTTTCCAAAAAATACCCCAAAGATCCAGTCATCTTGATCTTCCAAAGATCAAGTCATCGTGTTAAGTACAGCTATTCAGTTGTCGCAGCACCTTCTAATGAAAAGGCTATCATTTCTCCATCAAGTTGCTTTTGAAAGTTGGTTAAAATCAGTTGTCCATATAGTGTAGGTACATTTCTGGACTCTATTCCATTCCGTTGATATTTTGGGTCTATATTTCCAACAAAATCATACCGTCTTGATTACTGTAAGCTTATTATAATCTGGAAATCAGATAGTGTTAGCTTTCTAAATTTGTTCTTATTTTTAAATGTCGTTTTGGGTATTGTAGGTATTTTCACATTTCTGTATAAATTTTAGATTTAATTATAACACCTTATAAAAGAATGCTGGAGTTTCTATTGGGATTGTATTGACCCTATAGAGCAATTTGTGATGAATTGACATCTTAACAACATGGAGTCTTTCAACCCATGAACACACAGTATATTTATTCCTTTATTTAGGTCTTCTTCAATTTTTCTCAATAATATTTATAGTTATTAGTGTGTAGTTCTTTCACTTCTTTTGACAGATTAACTACTAAATATTTCATGATTTTATGTGAATGCAAATGGTGTTGTTAAATTCCAATGACCTATTGTTTGCTGTGAGTACATAAAGATAAAATGATTTCTGCATGTTCAACTTGTATTCTGGGACCTTGCTAAACTCATTTGCTAGTTCTATTAGCTTTTGAATTTCTCCGTAGATGATCATGTCATGTGCAAATAAAGATACTTTTACTGTTTTCTTTCCAGTATGAATGTCCTTTGCTTCTTTGTCTTGTCTGTTTGTAGGCTGAGCCCACAGTACCGTGTTGAATGGAGTACACTGGTTTTGATCTCAAGAGGGAAGCATCAGTCTTTACTAGTTTCATGTCATCTGTGGATTTTTGGTAGAAACCTTTCTAATCTTTGTTTCATAAGGTCTTTCATCTTAAGTATGTGTTGGATTTTATCGAATGCATTTTCTGTGTGTATCGAGATGATATAATTTTTCTTTTCCAGTTTGTTAATGTGGTGAATTACATAGATTAATTTCTGAATGTTAATTCAACCAGGCATCTTGGGGATACATCCCACTTATACAAAATGTCTTTTGTTTTTTGATACAATGACAGATTAGTTAAAAAAATTTTTTTGAGAATTTTTCCATCTATATCCATGAGAGATATTGGTCTATATTATCTTTTATTTAATATTATGTCTAGTTTTTGAGTCAGCATAAGTAGCAGGTCTCAGAATGAGTAGGGAAAGGAGTCCTTTTAAGTTTCTGGTAAACCTTCTGTAGAACTGTACATTTTTTCCTCTTTAAATATTTCATAGAATTCACCAGTGAATCTATCTGGGAGTAGAGTTTTTGTGAGGGTGTGATAAGTCTTTTAATTACAAATTAAATTTCTTTATTTTAGGATTATTCAGTTTATCTGTCTTCTGGAGTGGACATTAGTAGATTGTGTCTTTCAAAGACTTTATCCATTTCATCTGTCACCAAATTAATCGGCATAAAATTGTTCATAATATTCCCTTATTGTCCTGTCACCTTTGGATTCTGAGATGATATTGCTTTTTCCCCTTTTGATTTTGGTAACTTGTGATTTCTCCCTTTTCTTCCTCCTGATCAATCTAACTTAATGTCTGTCAATTTAACAATCCTCTTTAAAAAAACACAGTTTTTGATGGTATTGATTTTTTTCTATTGTCTTTCCACTTTCTGTTTCATTAGCTCCCACTCTGATCTTCGTTGCTTTGTTTTTTTCTGCTTCCTTTGGGGTTTAACTTGCTATTTTTTCAACTGTTAATGTGGAGGCTGAGATTCTAAGTTTGAGACTTTTGTTTTCCAATATTGATGCTTAGTGCTCCATCTCTCCTGGGTGCTGCAGTGACATCTCATACACTTTAATTTGTTGTGTTTCTATTTTCATTCAGTTGAAACTATTGTCTAGTTTGATTTCTTCTCTGAAAGAAATGTGCTGACTTAGAAATATGCTGTTAGGTCCCACGTGTTGGAAGGATTTCCCTGAGGTCTTTCTGTTATTGGTTTTAAATTTAATTCCTCCTTGAGTAGAGCACAGGCTTTGCATGGCTTGGGACGCTGTACATTTTTTGGGATGGTTTTATGGTCCCAATGTGACCTGTCTTGGTAAATGTTATGTGTACACCTGCAAACAATGTGCCTTATGCTATTGTTGGATGGAGTGGTTAGGTCAAGCCAGGTGACAGTGTTGTTCAAATATCCTAAATCCTTCCTGAGTTTTTGTCTACCTATTCTGTCAATTATTGAGAGAAGGTTACTGAATTCTCTAACCATAACTGTGAATCTGTATATTTTTTCTTGCAGTTATATCAGTTTCTGCATCAGTTATTTTGACTTTTTCTTGTTAGGTGATATTTAGGATTATTATGTCCTCCTGATGACAATTGACCCCTCTGTCATTACAAAATCTCTTTCTTTGTGAGTATTGGGTGCTATTAACTCCTGGCGACCCTCTGAGTGAGTGACAACCGCAATGTCCTGTTCTCAGGAGCCCTGGTCAGCTCCTGGAGACACACGCCAGTGACTGCTTTCCTGGAGTCAAGTCCTCTCACCTGTGGTCTTCCTCTTTTCCTGCAGCCTTCTATTTTTTCCAGCATTATTTTCTTTCCCAAATAACTCTCCCTGGACATGATGTGCCTGAAGTTTTTTTTATTATTATTAATTATTTGCCTCCAGCGATGGTTTCAGGCTTAATTTGCTCTTTTGGGGAGCCAAAGCATCCACAGAGCTCTCCTCCAACATCAT
>PVJC01048567.1:0-12482 GCA_004026665.1 Murina feae | reverse complement strand
TCTCTCTCTCTCTCTCTCTCTCTCTCTCTCTCTCTCTCTCTCTCTCTCTCTCTCTCCATCACCATTTCTCCATCTCTCCATCTTCCTCAGCCATATAAGAACACAAGGAGAAAGTAGCTCTCTGTAAGCCTCACCAATGACTGGATCTGAAGAGTCCTCACCAATGACTGGATCTGCTGAAATTTTGATATTTGACTTCCAGCCTCCAGAGCTGTGAATAATAGATGCTTGTTGTTTAAGCCACCCAGTCTGTGATATTTTTGTTATAGCAATTCAAATAAGACAATGACTATATTAATATATTTTAATTAAAAATAATTATACCTCATCCCACTACTAAGGAAGCAAAATTTTTCTATTAGGCCATTTATGTGTGCTCTTTTCCCACCTTTATCTGCCCCTTGTGAAAAGAAGAGGAGTACTTTCCTTATTGAGAGCATCCATTCCCCCCATCCTCCACAGATGGATTTTGACATTGTGTAACACCCAAATGATTGCAAACTCTTGACTTCTACTAATCTATAAGAGTTCTTTTATTGAATAGAAGCATCCTTAGCATATAGAAATTATGCCTTAAATTAGCAAATGGCTCATTTTTAGTTATTATCATTTAAGGTATTTATTTGGGGAATCTGAGCTATGAAATAGTTACTGCACAAACAATAGTTGCTGTGTTGATTGTGAAATCATGCTAGTCAAATCTAATTTAGATATCATAGTTGCTGGATTTAAAATGTATATTAATTTAATAAACATGTTGTGTTTGAAAACTGAAAGTAAGTGGTACTTTACATGACATCAGCATTATTTTCCCTTGCACTGCATTAATTTTGGGATGGATGGACACATTAGCCACTGTCACCAGCTCTGAATAGTTTGCAATGCACTTTTTAAAATGCATATAAAAGCACAAAAATATTTCATTGGAATTTATTTAATTAATTTTAGTTTTTAATTTATGAAGTTTTTATTATTTATACAAAGGAAAATGGGAGTTAAAATATGTTTGAGGACATGATGTGCTGACATCCAGCACAATTTTATAGCCTTTTCAGTATGAAAGTAATTTTTAAAATAATGGGCTTAAAATAGTAAAAAATATTTTATAAAGACTAATTGTTTTGTTAAATTGCACTTTTATGGCATGGTTTAAATTAGTGTTTTTTTTCTTCTCAAACATACAAATTGTGCTTTAAATTTTATTGGAGTAAATTATATGATGATAGAAATAAAAATAAGACTTTCTAAATGGTGGCTGACTGCCCAGCAAGCATACAGCACTTACAGTTTCCAGAAATTATTTGCTGTTGTAAATATTGAAAACATTAACTCCTGAGAGCATATGTGAACTTCAAAATATATTTCTCACATATGGAAAGGCATATCTTTCTACAAAGCTCATTTATTTTACATTTAATATAGTCAAACCCCAAAATTATAAATAATCAGATGTTTTCAGCATGAATGTGATTTCGGATAGCTTTGAAGTCATTAGAAGTATGCTTTGGTATTACTTAAGGTATTAGGCTATAGCATGAGGGACCTGTTACACAGCAGGTGTGCAGAAAATTTACTCCATATGTTATTAGCCACCTGGGCTATAAACAGTAATTGAATAATACATTTTTGGTAGTAATGAAATATTTTTTGTAGATCAGGGAAACATCATTCAGCTCATGAATTAGTCTATATCCACAAAATCAAAATATTTTCTTTAAGGTTACAAAAATTCCATACCCTAATTCCATTTTATAGCATACATTAATATTAAAACATTGAGAAAAATGAAGAAAAGTACAATAAAAACAGTCCCACAGTATTTTGCATCACTTAAGTACTCTCACGTACAATTTATACATTCATTTGCACCTTATAATAACCTAAGAAAGAAACAGGGCAAACATAACCATCTACATACTACAGATGAGAAAAATATTTATTGGAGAAAATATGATGTACTAAAATAACACTTAATTGGTCATTAACTAGGACCCAATCAAGTCTCATTCTATAACATCAGGCTGCCATAACAGAGTCAGAAGAAAAAAAATATTATGAGACTCTATAAGTTATAATAGAAGCAACCATAACTATTTATTCTTGTTCAGCTCCATCCAAATCTATAATTTATAAGTAAAATAATATTTGCCATAATTTCTTTTTTGTTTGTTTTGTTGTTTTTTAATCCGCACCTGAAGATATTTTTCCATTGATTTTTAGAGAAAGTGGAAGGGAGATACAAAGGGAAACACCGATATGAGAGTGACACATCAATTGGTTGCCTCTTGCATGCCCCTGACCCAGGCCAGGAGCTTGCAACTGAGGTATGTGCCCTTGACCAGAATCGAACCTGGGACCCTTCAGTCCACAGACTGACGCTCTATCCACTGAGCCAAATAGGCTAGGGCTATGTCCTAATTTTTATCATAAAAGGCATATTACTATAGGCTAATGACTAAGTAAAGAAAATCTGTTCAGAAGTAAATCTATGTGATACAGCTTTAATATCTTGAGTATATGCATGGGAAATTTTCAATAATAAAATAAATTGACAATATGCAATACTGAGAGTAAATCAGAAATTATATTTCCAATAAGAAAGTGGCTACAAGGCCTGGCCAAGTATCTCAGTTGGTTAGAGTGTCATCCTGATATGCCTAGGTTACTGGTTCCATCCCCGGTCAGGACACGTATAAGAATCAATCAACCAATGAATGCACAAATAAGTGGAACAACAAATCCATGCATCTCTCTCTTTCTTTCTCTCTCCCTTCCTCTTCTAAAATCAATAAATAAATGACAAAATGAAATGGCTGCACTTTGTATAATATCCTATATAATAAAAGGCTAATATGCAAATAGACTGAGCAGCAGAAAAACTGAACAACCGAATAACTGGTCCCTATGACATGTACTGACCACCAGGGAGTGCATGTGGAACATGGCAGGTGTCGGCCACAGTGGGATGGTGGAGCAGATGAGCAGAGGTGCCAGACCAAGGTAGGGTGCTGGCCACTGTCATTAGGGCAAGCCTCTGGTGATTACTGAAAATTTTTTGCTCTCATGCACCACAGTCCCACCCAGCACTCTCACCTGCTGCGGGTACCAGCCCTGCTCACACCTGCTGCTGGCACCCAGCACTGGCCCCTACTGCCCCTCAGGGCTTCTCCAACTCACCCTGCTCCTGAGGGATGATCAGGGCTGAAAGCTGCCTATTTCACTCACTGATGACACCAGCCCCAATCACTCTGTGCTGTCAGAGGGTGCAAGTGGGGCTGGCTCCTTCAGCGGCAGTGGGAGCAGGACTGCCAGCAGACAGGGCACTGGGGACACAGCAGGAGGGGCAGATACCCACCCCTGTGTCCCCCACAGCCTAGTGGCCCATAGTACCTTTCAAGGTGCATGAATTCATGCACTGGGCCCCTAATATTATTATAATTATTATCATCATTATCATTACTACACACAGACTACCTTTGGGTGATACTGTTACACCATTCTACTTGATACATATGAAAACAATAATAAACCCAGCTAAGTTATAAAAAATGTATTAACATCTCATTAAATCTTCTTATAAAAATTTTATGATATATCAGTCATCAAATGCATCTCAATTTGCTGCAGTAGAGAATTCAAATATGATAACACAAACACAGTCCCCATCCCCACATACACACATGAAACCTGTGTCAACAAACCTTACTAAACAAAAATAATTATCTTGAGTTGTCACTGAATAAAATATTCTAGCCTCATTACTCAGACATGTGTTGTTTTTTGTGTTATCCATGAGTCATTTATACTTGGAAAATATGATTAGAAGAGTTTCTTATGTATGTTTTTATTGATTATTTTTAGAGAGAATAAGGGAGAAAGAAAGAAAGAAACGTTGATGAGAGAGAAACATCCATTGGCCACTTCCTGCACACCCCCTAATTAGGATCGAGCCCTAACCCTGGGCAACTGAACTTGTGACCTTTAGTTATGGGTTGACACTCAACCAATGAGCCACTCTGGTGGGCTAGAAGTCTTTTTAAACTGATGGTCAAAAAAGACTATTTGCCACTAGGAAGATGTAAACAACTTGAAATTATGAATCAGTGGTTTATTGTGTTTGGCCTTTACAATGGATTGTATGAAAGAAATCATTTCAAATTCATTTCACTTTTAAACTTACCTACCTACCTATTATATTTTCCTATCCTATATAATCCTACATAACAAAAGAGAAACATGCAAATTAATTGTCCCTCCACTATGCTCAAGCCATGCCCACAAGCCAAGCCCACCAGCTAATCAGGAGTGAGTATTTAAATTAACCCAACTAAGATGGTGATGGCCACAGAACTGGAGCGAACAAGAGGTTTGTGTTGCCCCCAGTGATGGAGGAAACCAAGCTTCCCACCTGCCCTGGCAGGCCCTCGGCTCTGCTCAAGGCTACAAAGTTTCAATTACAGAAGATAAATAAATCCTAGAAAAAAAAGGAGAGGCTGGAGGCTTGGGTCGCTGGGAGGCATGGCCAGCCTGAAAATGGCCATCAGCTCCTCACCCAGGCTGAACACACCCCCATGGGGTGAGGGTCCCCACTGGGGGACTTTAATAGCCTCCAACAGCCATCAGCCCCTCACCCAGGCTGGCCAGGCACCCCACTGGAGACCCCCACCCTAAAGGGGATATGGCCAGCCTGAAAACAGCCCTCAAACCCTCACCCAGATGGACCAGGCACCCCAGTGGGACCCCCCCCACACACACACACACCCTGAAGGGGCTGTGACAAACCTTCAAATATCCATCAGCCATCATCCAGGCTGGCCAGGCACCCCAGTGGGACCCCCATCCTGATCCGGGACACCCTTCAGGGCAAACCAGCCAGCCCCCACCCATGCACCAGGCCTCTATCCTATATAATAAAAGGATAATATGCAAATTGACCCTAATAGCAGAACGACTGGGAATGACTGCTCACTATGACACACACTGACCACAGGGGGCAGACGCTCAATGCAGGAGCTGCCCCCTGGTGGTCAGTGCATTCCCACAGGGGGAGCTCTGCTCAACCACAAGCCAGGCTGATGGTTGTCAGTACAGGGGTGGCGGTGGGAGCCTCTCCTGCCTCCTCAGCAGCGCTAAGGATGTCTGACTGCAGCTTAGGCCTGCTCCCTGGCAAGTGGACATCCCCTGAGGGCTCCCAGGCTGCCAGAGGGATGTCTGACTGCCAGCTTAGGCCCAATACCCCAGAGAGTGGGCCTAAGTCAGCAGATGGACATACCCCGAGAGGACCCAGACTGCAAGAGGGCACAGGACAGGCTGAGGGACCCCCCCCCCAAATGCACAAATTTTTGTGCACTGGGCCTCTCGTCTATTTACTAAATGCTTATATTCACCTACTTATTTATAATTGCTATATATATTTATTTTTCTGTCGTTGAAGTAAATTCTTTTCCCTAAATGTTTCTATTGCTTGGTCCCTGGTTATACACTATCATGTGATGTATATTTGTTTTTTTAAAATGTACTACATAAATCACAATGAACATCATTATTTTAGGAACATTTTGTTTTTGTACTGGACTTTCAATGCTGTCAAACTGCTACTATATACTGGATATAGAAGCCAGGAGAGTTTATTATATATAAAAAGAATTAACAACCATTGGATTAGATTCGATTCACATTAGCTTTAGATTCTGTGTGTAACAAATCTTGGTATAAAATTAATGAAGGCATTTCTCAATGAAATTATAGTACATTTTACTTCATATGTAGCTATAATCAAGCATACTATGATTTTTCATAGTATGAATTGCATTGTTATTTGTAATATTTTAAATGTTCAAAATTTCTGATTAAAGCAATTCAAAGTTGCTTTGTATTTTAATCTTTCCTATGAAGAGACCCATCCTTAGCTCCCTCATTAGTTGTGCTGCCTGAGGTGTTTTACAATAATGCCAATGCCTAATACAGTGAATAGGAACATATCATTAAATAATCTTAGTGCTTCACAATATGATACAGAGAAAAATTGGGTCACTTAAAGTGCTAGTTTACAGCTAGTTTTCCATGGAAAGGGTGAAGATCAATGGTGGGTACAACAATTTTAAATTTTTTAAACCCAACTTAGCATTCCAATGGTCTCTATACAAGAGTATTTGAAATGAGATAATGTGTTATGCATGATATGCCTCTTTATTTTCTTCTAGGCAAAGAATGTTAATTGAGAGATTTTTGGCTATGGAAGGGAAAGTAACACCAAATGTTAGAATTCATTTCTATACATGTTAAACTCCAAAAATAAAATAAAATAAACTTATATAAAGATTAGATGCTTTAATAACTAAGACAAGTATATAATTAATCTTTCAAATAAAGACACTTTTGAGAGTGATAAAATACTAAACTGGGCAGGGCACCAGAATAAACATAGACCAAGAATATTCCAGGGAAATGAATTAGTTTTAACCCATAGATATAAGATATCCTATTAAAATTAAATTGAAAGGAAATCAGAAGCATTTGGAACCAGTCCTGCAAAAGTTGAAAGCCTTAAGATTTTGCAATCTGGAAAATCACACGCAATCACATTTCCTACCAAGCACTTAGCTAAGCCATTTTCAAAAGATAAGAAATAACAAATAGATTGAATTTGTGTTGTCAGGGGGTGAAACAAAACTTGTATATTGATGTGTGGAGGAATATAATAACAAAACACAAGCTACTTATTTGTTGAAATAATAAATTTGTTCTGCTACAGAAAAAAAATAGAATTACCTTTAAGGGGGCTTGACATCTACTATCACGTCTTTCTAATGTAGCTCATAAGAGCGAATGGAAATTTTAATATAGGTAGATAAAGATTATTGACAAACTCTCTCTGGTGACATTAAGTAATGCTAGAAATCCTCAAGGGACAGAGCCATCTCTGTTATGCCTTGCTTTAAAATTATCTATCAACCCAATTGATGATATGTAATCAGTTTCCAAAGTTAGTCAGAGAGTGATATTCGAGATCATGGGGCAAAAAGCTGTGAATATAACTCAGAATCAGCGATATTCTGTGTGGGTCAGGTATGCTGTAACGTTTCAATGATGCCTTTAAATTCTAATGGTTTCAAGCTGCTCCAAACTCCTGTAGCAATCAAAAATAATCTTGTCATGGGACCAAGGGCTATGAACATCATGTCATAGCCACTCAGCTATTAGATTTATTGGAGGGTAAAGGGTGTCATTTATGCATCAACTCACAGGAGAAAAAAAGCAATCCCTATGAAGTTAATCTAATAATAGACTGGAAAGCAATGATTACCATTTCATGTACACTGGCTATTTGTAGCAGTGGTTGGCCTAATTCTGCAGGTCTCACTTGTCAAAGCTTTCGGATTAACAAGTGTTCAGCTCAAAATCTATTGGGAAACATCAAGAAATGTTTTAATGAGGGACAAATCTTTCATTTGTTGCCCCTGAGAGGAAACCAAACTTCCACCTCAATTTACCCCTTCACTTTTTGAAAGCTTGTAGCAAGAGTCCTATTTTCCATTTAAAACAAACCTCTGGAAATTAATTTTATCAGATACACAATTTTTCACAACCTAGTACTCAATGTTTTCACAACAGTGGTCTACGTTTTAATCAGTCGTTGACTGGCAAAACCCAAACACCTTATGAGAGTATTCACCATTGACCTCCTCATGGTGCACTTTCTTCTTGTAATTTTGATAGAGTGAAAGGAAACGGCATTGTCCACAGCTTGCTTTATACCCATAAAAATCTCTGTATCAAGGATTTCTTTTCCCTCCTGAACGGCCATCATCAGGCTGTTAGATCCTGAGAGTGGCACAGGGATATCACAATGTGGCTCTAGTTTGAAGAAGAAAAATGATCGACTTCCAATTGTTTTCCTTTGCACTCAATCAAGGTTTTCATTGCTAAGTTACACTGTGAAATAATTACCAACATGCTACGGAATACTTTATTTCATCTACTAATAGGTTGCTACTAAAAGAGTTTATTCTACATTTAAGCTACACAAACATTTTCCCCTCCTTGCCATGAAGGGGAAAAAAAGAAAAACATATTCATTTGAAATAAAATTATTCCATAGATTAAATTCAATATTCTTTTATAAAATATTTAAAAATTTCAAAAATTTAGTATTAAATCATTCAAACAGGTGTAAGGTGACATCTCATTGTGGTTCTGATTTGCATTTTACTGATGATTAGTGATGTTGAGCATCTTATAATGTGTCTGTTAGCTGTTTGTATATATTCTTTTTTTAAAAAAGCCTATTCATGTCCTCTGCCTATTTTTTTATTCACATTGTTCTTTTTATGTTGACTTGTCTGAATTTGTATAGTTTGAATATTAATCACTTATCATATATGATATATATCATTTGTGAATATTTTCACCCATTTAGTAATTGCCTTTTAAGTTTATTGATGGTTTTCTTCTCAGTGCCAAAACTTTTAGTTTGATATAGTACTATTTGCTTTTGCTTTTACTGTCTTTCCCTAGAAGGCATATCCAAAATAATACTGCTAAGACCAATGCCAAAGAGTTTATTGTCTGTTTTCTTCTAGGAGTTTTATTGTTTCGGGCTTACATTTTACTCTTTAATCTATTTGGGGTTTATTTTTGTATATGGTATAAGAAAGTGGTGGTTTTATTATTTTGCATGTATCTGTCCAGTTATCTAAACATTAACTTTTTCAGAGAATGTATTTATGCCATTTATGGTTCATTTAAGTTTAAAAAGATCCAGATACATACTTGTAATATGAGTTTCTCATTATCATTAAGAAATTGGATTGATTTGTCATAGATTTATTGACCATATAAAAATGGGTTTATTTCTGGGCTTACTATTCTATTCTTTTGACCTATATGTCTGTTTCTCCCCCCCCCCCATATCATACTGTTTTAGTTACTATCCTGGCTGTATTGTTTTAAATTGGTGTACTTGATAACTCCAACTGTGTTCTGTCAAAATGACTATTATAAAAAAGAAAACAAAGAATAGAGCTGGCGAGGATGTGGTGAAAAAGAAACCCTCAGGTACTCTTGATGAGAATGTAAATTGATGCAGCCACTGTGGAAAACAATTATTGGAGGCGCCTCAAAAAATTAAAATTAGAACTACCAAATGATCCATCAATTCCATTTCTGGGTAATTATCCAAAGAAAATGAAAACACTAATTTAAAAATATGTGTGTATCCTTACATACACTTAGCATTATTTACAATGGCTAAGATATAGAAACAACCTAAATATCCATTGATGGAAGAAGGATAAAGAAAATGTGGTATATGTATACAATGGAATGCTACTAAGCTATAAAAAGAAAAGAAATATTGCCCTTTGCAACAACATGTATGGACCTTGAGGATATTATGTTAAGTAAAATAAGTCAGACAGAATAAGATCAATATCATTCAATTTCACTTATACATAGAATTTAAATAATAATAATATTGATAATAAACGAACAAAACAAACATCACAGATTCAGAAAACAGACTGGTGGTTGCCAGAGGGGAGAGGATGAGGGGTGGGTGAAAAGGTGAAGGGAATTAAGAACTAAAAATGGCCAGTTATAAAATTAGTCACAAGGTTGTAACTTACAGTATAGAGAACATAGTCAACAATATCATAATTGTGTATGGTGGCAGATGGGTACTAGACTTATTGTGGTGATCACTTCATAATTTTTATAAATGTCTAGTCATTATTTTGTACACCTGAAACTAATATAATGCTTTATGTCAACTATAATTTTAAAAATAAAAATAAATTTAAAATAAATAAATAATCCTTCTTAGGCCTCTCTCCCTTACACACACACACACACACACACACACACACACACACACACACACACAGAGGGAGAGAGAGACACATGCACCCAAACCAATTAATTCAAAATTATATTTTCTACTAGGGTCCCAGTGCACAAAAATTTGTGCACTCGGCAGGGGGCGGTCCCTCATCCCGGCCTGTGCCCTCTCGCAGTCTGGTACCCCTCAGGGGATGTCCACCTGCTGGTGTGCCTGGTGAGGGGCTGATGGCTGTTTGTAGGCTGGCCAAGCCCCCCCAGTGGGAACCCTCACCCCATTGGGGTGTGGCCAGCCTGTGGCTGAGGGCTGTTTTCAGGCTGCCCACAGTTCCTTCAGGGTTCAGGTCCCTACTGTGGTACCTGTCCAGCCTGGGTGAGGGGATGAGGGCCATTTTCAGGATGCCCACAGTCCCTTCAGGATTCGGATCTCTACTGGGGTACCTGGGCAGCCTGGGTGAGGGTGTGAGGGCCATTTTCAGACTTTCAGGCTGCCCACAGCTCCCATTGACCCAAGGTCCCAGCAAGGATGGCTGGAATCAGGTTTCTGGGGTTTATTTATCCTCTATAATAGAAACTTTGCTACCTTGAGCAGAGTCCTAGGCAGGTAAGGAAGCCTCCTGTTTGTGTCAGCTCCATGGCTTTTATAATTGAAACATTGTTACCATGAGCAGAGGCTCAGCCAGCCTAGGCAAGAGTTGCAACTGAAGCCTCCAGTTTGCTTTTAGCTCCGTGGCTGCCAGCCTCCATCTTGGCTGGGTTAATTTGCATACAGCCACTCTGATTGGCTGGTGGGCGTGACTTAGGTGTGTCGGAGTGATGGTCAATTTGCATATTACTCTTTTATTAGATTAGATAGTGTTTTGAATTACATTCAGTAGTCTTCATATGGTTCATTTAAGTTTATAAAGATCATTTAATATGAGTTTCTCATCATTAAGAAATTTGCAACACTCAAGTTCTAATCTCACTAAGGTATACAATTTTTTACTCAAAAGTGGCCTCCATTTGACACCAGAGATTTCAAGTTTTAATATAATGATTATTGTAATTTTTCATAGACATACACTTTCATGAGTCAAAAAACAAGACTTAAGTTTTATTGATGTTATAATTTTTAAAGAAAATTATGATTTAGGACTATTTATATTATCAATAAAAATCAAGTCACTTAGTAAAGGTAAATGCTGACTGATTAAATAGTAAAAAAGTAATTTTAAATAATGTAACCCTTAACTTAAAAAGTTATTCATGGAAATTAAGTTGAAACATAAAAAGTTAAATTAAAAATATTACAGTTGAACACCAGACAACACAGAGGTTCATGGCATTGACCCTCTGAGCAGTCAAAATTCCAAGTATAACTTCTGGCTTCCAAAAAACTTAACTACTAATAGCCTACTATTAACAGGAAGCCTTACTGATAACATTAAGAGTTGATTTACACATAGTTTATGCTATATTTATTATTTATTATAGTCTTACAATGAAATAGGTTAAAGAAAAGAAAATGCTAAAAAGTCATAAGAAAGAGAGAATACATTTACAGTATTTATTGGAAAAAAATCATCATATAATGGACTCACGAAGTTCGAACTTGTTCAAGGGCCAAGTATAATATACAAATATATTTTATTCCAACTGATTGTTCTTAAGAATATACCAGTAATGTCAGGTTTAAATCTATTAAAACATAAGTGGTAGCTCTGAATATACTTCTAGTATTTTCTAAGTTAAAAAAGCCTTCACAACCCCAAAATTGTTCTGAAGAAAAATTTAGTGTTTTCAACTTAATCCTGAAAGAATTTAAAGGACAAAAAAAGCTTTTTATCTTGACTTATGATTTTTTTACATACAAATAAAATTTTAATTCATTCACTGTAAATCTAAAAAACTCAATTAAAATTTTAAGTGATTTCTAAATCAGGACATACTGTAAACAGTATTCATACATTTTAAATGGGATTCCCAATATTCCTCTTGCATGTTATTAGAATTCCATAAAACTATATTTCTAATTTGCGGGAAACACTATCAAAGATGCCATAGACTATTTCTTAGTAATAGCCTTGCAGAAACTTAATTTTTTTTTAACCAGGAACAATATATATATATATATATATATATATATACATATATATATATATATATATATATATATATTATACATATATATATACATATATATTATCTTCTATAATAAAAGCGAAACATGCAAATGTGACCGTTACCATCAGCCAATCAGAGCGGCTGTATGCAAATTAACCCAGCCAAGATGGAGGCCAACAGCCAATCAGAGCAGCAGTATGCAAATTAACCCAGCCAAGATGGAGGCCAACAGCTACGGAACTTGAGCAAACCAAAGGGTTCTGTTGCAACTGCCTGCCTATGCTGGCAGTTGGAAGTGGCACCAGGGCACCAGGGCACCAGGAAGTGGGAAAGCAAGGTGGTGGGCCGGGGAGCAGATAAGAGGTGGCAGGGGGTCGGCGGCCTGCTTGGTGGGCTTCCCAGGCCCTTTGAGGGGCATCAGGGAGCGGGTAAGAGGTGGCAGGGGGTCGGCGGCCTGCTTGGTGGGCTTCCCAGGCCCTTTGCAGGGCACCGGGGAGCGGGAAAGCAAGGCTGCAGGGGCCAGGGTCCTGCTTGGCAGC
>PVJC01048566.1:0-12485 GCA_004026665.1 Murina feae | reverse complement strand
ATGAAGGCACAGTGGTGGGGCATAAGGCAGAGGTGGTTAGGAGCCGTTGGGCCGACAAGCAAGCAGTTTGGGGCGATGATGCAGGCAGGCAGAGTGGTTAGTGGTGATCAGGCAGGCAGGTGAGCAGTTAGGGGTGATCAGGCAGGTAGGCAAGCAGTTAGGGGCATCAGGTAGGCAGGTGAGTGGTTGGTGCCTAAACTGGCAGTTAAACATCCCCTGAGGGGTCCCAGATTGTGAGAGGGTGCAGGCCAGGCTGAGGGACCTCCCTCCCCTCCATGCATGGATTTCTAGTTTAGTTAATATTAAGTAATAGCATTATTTTTGAGATGCAGACCTTTCTAGACTACTCTCTTATTTCCCCTCAATTGTAAGATGAGCAATGCCTGGAGTATCGAGTGGGAAGACTGCTGAGACAGTCTCCTAAGAAGTAGCCTTTTATAACTTTCAGTAGAGGCTCAATGCATGAAATTTGTGCAAGAATATGCCTTCCTTCCCCAGCTGCCAGCACTGGCTTCCCTCTGGCACCTGGGACCCAGGATTCCCTTGCAGCCCCTGCTTTTGTTATTATTACGCTTTTATTATTATAGATGGTTTTCATAAGGAGGGTCCTTTTCAATCCTGGCTTCCACCTATTCCTTGGTGTTTGCTAAAATGGAGTTATAATAAATGCTAAGTCCATTAGATCAAACTTTTCATTGTTATTCATATATTCTATTTTCTTGCTGATTTTCCTTTTTATACTTAACCAAGAAGGAAGAGAGATATATTGAAATATTCCACTATAATTATGGATTTTTTGGCATCTCCCTAATTTTATCAAATTTTGCTCATTACATCTTGAAGTGATTTTATTAAAGATCTACATGATGGTTACATTTTGTTTAATGGAACCTTTATCATTGTGTATTTATCATCTTTTTAAAAATATATTTTTATTGATTTCAGAGAGGAAAAGAGAGGGAGAGAGAGATAGAAACATCAATGATGAGAGAGAATCATTGATTGGCAGCTTGCTGCATGCCCCACACTGGGGATCAAGCCTGCAACCTGGCATGTGTACTGATTGGGAATCCAGCTGTGACCTCCTGGTTCATAGGTCAGCACTCAACCACTGAGCCATGCAGCCTGGTCATTTACCTTCTTTGTTCATAATAATGCTTTTTTTCTCAGACCTATTTTTAATGTATTTTATTGATTTTTACAGAGAGGAAGGGAGAGGGATAGAGAGTTAGAAACATCAATGAGAGAGAAACATCGATCAGCTGCCTCCTGCACACCTCCCACTGAGGATATGACCATAACCAAGGTACATGCCCTTGACCAGAATCGAACCTGGGACCCTTCAGTTCACAGGCCAATGCTCTATCCAGTGAGCCAAACCGGTTAGGGCTCTCAGACCTATTTTATCTGATATTAGTGTAACTGCGTCAGCTCTATATTAGTTAAAATTTACCTAATGAATTTTTTCATACTTTTATTTTTGACATTTTACTTATATATATGTATCATGAAACAGCAAATGGCTAGATCTGCTTATTTAGCCCATCTGTGTATATATCCATTAAAAGAATTAGGGTTCTTTCTATCTTCTATGTTTTTTTTCCCATTTCTATTTTTTCTGTTTCTGTTTTCTTCTTTCTTTTTTTTTCATAAGTAACATCTATATGTCTCCCCTTTATTTTGATTTTTTATTATGTTTTACCCATTCCCCAAATGCTATTGTATTATATAATCATAGTACAATTATTAAAACCAGTAAGTTAATATTGATACAATACCATTAACTCATCTCTGAACCATTTCATGAATGGTCAATTGTCTAATGTCTTTGTTCTTATCTAAAACCCAATCTTACTATATGGGTTTTAATTTTGTCATTATGTATATACTTCTTTTGTTCTGTTTATTTTGGTTTAGCTTTTTTTTTAAAAAAAAAAACTATTCAAGAAACAGCAAGTATTACCAAATTATTTGATCCACCTTACTTTTAATATTTGTACCATCTTCTAGATTGATTTCTCATCTTATTTCATCTCACTTTTCTTTAAGTGTTTATGATGTGAGGCTATACTAGAAAACATTTCACCTTTTATAAAAAACATATTTTTACCCCCACATTTAAAAATACGTTGATCAAATTTTGTCTTTGCTCAAAATTTTCTTTCAGTAGTTTAAAAATATTATTTTTACATGGTTTTTTGCATTTAGATTGCTAATAAGAAATATAAGGCCACTTTATTCTTGTTCATTTAGAAGCTTTTAAAATTGTCTCTTTGTCTTTGGTGTCTTTAAATTTCTCTGTGATATATAACAGATATATATATTTTTTTCCTCTGGATCGCTTCTCCTTGGCATAGCGTCCATTCTTTCCTTGCATATTTTTTCCTCTCCATTTTTATTTTTCTTTCTTCTAG
Organism: Murina feae; assembly: GCA_004026665.1. Classification (NCBI taxonomy): domain Eukaryota; kingdom Metazoa; phylum Chordata; class Mammalia; order Chiroptera; family Vespertilionidae; genus Murina; species Murina feae. Next base: position 10,071 of record PVJC01048566.1, on the reverse strand, counting down.
GACACCAGTTTTACCTAACTACTGTTACTTCTATCTTCCATATCTTTCAACAGGTTTTTTTTTAAAACATATATATCCTTCCCAGACTTCTTTTGGAAGAATTTTCCCATATGATCTTTAAACTCATGAATTATTCTTCAGCAGCATTCATTTTACTATTTATATCATCTACCTACTGAAGATTTTAACTTATATAGTTTTTTAAAATTAGTTATACTTTTTTATATTTACTTTTTTAATATTTTATTGATTTTTTTTTTTTTTTTTTTACAGAGAGAAAGGGAGAAGAATAGAGAGTTAGAAACATCGATGAGAGAGAAACATCGATCAGCTGCCTCCTGCACACCCTCTACTGGGGATGTGCCCGCAACCAAGGTACATGCCCTTGACCAGAATCGAACCTGGGACCCTTGAGTCCACAGGCCAATGCTCTATCCACTGAGCCAAACTGGTTAGGGCTTATATAGTATTAATACTATTTTTTTCTCATTCTTCTCTCATATTGCTTTATCTTTCCTGTTCTTTTTGGTATATTTAAATAATTATTTAAAATTCTTATTCTGTCTAACTTGCTTTTATCAGTTGTTCAGATTGTTATTTTTCTCTTGATATAGTTTTATTTTTGCTGTGAGATTATATGTCCAGGGGTATTAGACTCTGTGTTTGATAATATGAATTGGGAAATTCCCAATTGCAGATCTTAGTCTGTGACAATTCAGGTAAGTTCAAGAAGTGGAAAAGGGATGAGCTTTCTGACAGAGACCATGAAGCTCCACAGTCAACACATTTCCATATGGTATTACTTCACCAATTTTTCAGATCAGTTACTCTTTAAAACCTTAGAAATAGAAAATCTACCTAGATTGTAATCCAACCATTCATAGGCCATATTTTCATACTAATTTTTTCTTGCACAAATAGACTCCCAAATGATCTTGTTGCTATCAACATAGTATTTCAAAAACATATATATGATTATATTATTTCCTTATTTCAAGCTTTAAATAAAAGATCATTGCTTGTAGAATAAACATTTTGATGTGGATTTCAATTTTTTACATAATGTGGTTTGGTGTTATTTTCCTTGTTAACTCGATAGTAATTCATGAAAGTTAGGTTTCAGAGAAGGGAACTAGGAATTACTACATATCTATATGGGTCTTAGTATTTCCCCTTTTTCACAAAGACTGTGTTCTAGTTATACAATACCATTCATAACTCAACAACTATAGCACTGTGACTGTGCTTATATTTTTCCTCAACCTGAAAATGCACCCATTTTTGCCTGTTAAAACGGTAATTGCATTTGTTTTCTCTACTAGGCTGTTATTCGTCCCTAGAAAAACAATTAATGCTTTGGTCTTACATATCTCACCACACTTCATTTATACCTTTTGTTATGGTTCTTTTTGGCAAAGGGATGCTTGAAAACAATGACTGTGTTTTACTTCTGTCTGACTTGTAAAACATCCGGCAGTGTACTGTGCCCACACAAAATATTGTTAAGTGATCTTAAATGAGTGTTGTAAATGAAGTCAACCTTTAGCTGAGAGAGGTAAGCTACATGGCAACAAGTAGGAGATAGGAGAACAAACTGGTATTTATTGAATTGGCATATGGAGAATCAGTGGTGGCAGAGACAGAACTCATGCTGGTGAAGGTACAAGTGAATGGAAGTAAAGAAGTGAAGATGTTGCCAAGCTATTTATTTTGAGGATTTGTTATAATCCATAATATTCATGTTCATAATAAACCTAAGGCACTGAAAGAAAGAAACCAAAGTTCTTAACAGAATTGTTCAATTGTGATTCAAAGATATTGTTAGTGTTGTGAATATATTATTATGCTAGCATTTGTAATCAAATAAAAAATTGATTAACAATATAAGACATATAAAGGTACATTATGATTAGAGTGTTTGAATAATGAAACCATTATATCCAAAATCAATCCTGGGTATCAGAAAGTTTACAATATATGGGTTGTAAAAGTAGGGGAGAGAGGATTTGGTAAAGGCATTAGGTAATTACTCCTCTCTTTTTTTAGGGTAGAGGAAATTTGAGTGAACGACTATGGGGCAATATTTTTCAAAGTGGTCCAGTTTGATAATAGGCACCTCGCTCGTACTAGGCCAGCAACCCCTTCATTAAGCAGAGTGTGAATGTGAACAATTACTGCCACACAGTAGGGATCATGGCTAGGTGGACCTGTTCTCTTGATAATATGTTTCTTAAGCACTGATTCTTAATCTTTGTTTTTTTCTTCTTCAATCACAAATACAAATATAATAAAATTTAAGTATATGATTTTAAAAATTAACTTCTCTTTGTTCTCAAAGATGCACATATGAACACATAATCATTTTATTGGTAATTTCAAGGGATTCATGGGTTCATGGAAGCCCTATTCATGTTTCTTAAATTAGTTCATAAGATATTTTCCAGAGACAGTTTATTCTCCATGCACCAGCCTGCTGAGGCATTCAGTAGATGTGGTATCTTTCTCCTAGGAAATAGCATTTGTTCACTTTTCTGGAGTTTCCATTCACATGAGAATTAGATTAGACCCTTCCATTTTTCCCTTTTCTATGGGCATCCACCTTATAAACAGAAGTGAATGGATCATTGTTCAGATGCTTTAACTCCGTTCTCCGCCTCCTCCAGCAGGTTTTGAAATTTAGAGAGTATTTTTTTTTTTACTGAGGTATGTGTTTTTTACTGTTTTACATTATTACTGCATATATATTTTCATCTGCTCTAGGCATTCAAAATCCAACAGTAAATAAGGCACACAAAAACTCTACTCTTATGGAGCTAGGATATTAATGGTAGGGATAATATTACCTGTTTCAGTGGACTTCTATAGGGTTATTAAGTAAAAAAACTCCTGTCTGTAACTTGTGAATAAGGATGAGTATTATATTGTCTCATTTATATTATCATCTAAATTATGGATGACAATTGATTGCTTTTGTTGTAAAAATTATCCAAATACCAGTTTTACTAATTATTCGTTTGTAATAAATCAATGTGTTTATCTTCTTTAACTTAAGTTACACCTATTACCCCTTCTAGTTTTTATTTTATACTAGAGGCCTGGTGCACAAAAATTTGTGCACTTGGGGAGACGTCCCTCAGTCCGGCCTGTGCCCCCTCACAGTCTGGGACTCCTCAGGGGATGTCCACCTGCTGGCTTAGGCCCGCTTCCCAGGGGACCGTGTCTAAGCTGGCAATCAGACATCCCTCTGGCAGCCTGGGAGCCCTCAGGGGATATCCACTTGCCAGCGAGGAGCAGGCCTAAGCTGCAGTTGGACATCCTTGGTGCTCCTGAGGAGGTGAGAGAGGCTCTCACCACCACCACCACTGTACTGGCAGCCGTCAGCCTGGCTTGTGGCTAAACAGAGCTCCCCCTGTGGGAGCACACTGACCACCAGGGGGCAGCTCCTGCATTAAGCGTCTGACCCCTGGTGGTGTGTGTGTGTCATAGTGACTAGTCATTCCCAGTTGTTCTGCTGTTAGGATCAATTTGCATATTACCCTTTTATTATATAGGATTGCCTTATCAAATATTTTTTTCTTTATGAAAATGATATATCACTGCAGGTCAGGTTTTTAAAGAGATATGATGCTTCATGAATTCTTTTTCTACTTTATATTAACCAATACCACCCCAATAAATTCAACTTAAAAATAATTGTTTTAAAAAGAAATTAAGCCCTAGCCAGTTTGCTCAGTGGATAGAGTGTCAACCTGCAGTCTGAAGGGTCCCAGGTTTGATTCTGGTCAAAGGCACGCACCTTGGTTGCAGGCTCCTCCGTGGTCAGGGCTCTGGTCAGGGAGTATGCAGGAGGCAACCAATCGATCTCTGACATCAATATTTCTCTCTGTCTTTCCCTCTCTCTAAAAATCCATGGAAAAAATATCCTCATGTGAGGATTATAAAAAATAATAATAAATAAATTAAATAAAGAAATTAAGCCCAGCTAGTGTGGCTAAGTGGTTGAGCATCAACCAATGCACTAGAAGGTCACAGTTCCGTTCCCTGTTAGGGCACATACCCAGGTTGCCCAAGTAGGGGCTGTGCAGGAGGTAGGCAATCAATGATTCTCTCTCATCATTGATGTTTCTATCTCTCTCTCCCTCTTCTTTCCTTTTTGTGAAATCAATAAAAATATATTTTTAAAAAGAAATTAAATATATAAATACCTTGATTTTTACTGAAAGGATATGGCATACCAGACAGACATTGTAACCCTTAAAGTGTGTATTATGTTAGTGTTTCTTAATCCTTTTATAGTAAGTATAGCTGGAAAATGGGCCCATCTTCTGCAGCTATATCAGAACAGCATTTATGTTTCAAATATAGTTATGAGGAAGTAAATTCAAATCCTTTACAAAAAGTGTTTGCTGCTATGAAACACATTTCTGAGAACAAAACTGCTGTTTTCTATTCAAAATGTAAGGTCAAAGGGTTTGTTATTTGAGAGTCATATCAAAGTCCCTGGTCAGACTTATGCAATCTTTCATTTTGCCCCCATTACATACTTAGACTTGCTCTAAATCCACCCAGGAGTCTGATATGAAGACTCGAAAGGAGATTTTATGTTTACATTGAAACATACTACATTTTCTGCTTTCGACTTTTGTTTTTCAAATTCATTCAGTTTATCATATCTTGCTAATTTCACTCCACTTGTGCTTTAGGCAATTTTAACAGGTTTTTTTCCCCTATTTTCTAAATTGTTTGCTGGAATGACTGAATTTTAGTCCAGGATATAAAATAGTATCAACTAAATTACTTCACATCAACAATTAGAAGAGACTCATGCATATAAAACTAGAAATCTTTGTTGCTACATTTAAAATTAAAAGCAAAAATATATTTTTGTATCAGTATAATAGCTCAAATTAGCTTAAAATGTTTTAATATTCTTCTTACCAAGAATAAAGATGGTTAAGATTATCTTAAAATAAAAGTAAGTATAACCTGATGGGCAAAAAATAGACTTTTGAGTCAGATATATGTGGACTTGATTCTAAGCAACAATGTCATACATTGCATTGCCTGCTTCCCATGCAGTTACGTAGGAATTTTGTGATTATTTATGTCCGTTTGACTGTGAGCAAAAGTGAAACATCACTTAAGCATGAAAGCAATTAAGATCACCCTTCTCTCCCCTGCAGTGTAGATCCTGGAGGCCACGTGTTCCATTAACATACCCTCAAGGTCCTACTGACACACGTTGGTTCTTAGATGACAGATAGATGAATCCTTACTGTGCTAAGCTATTGAAATTTCAAGGTTTATATGAGATAGATGTTAGGATCAATTATGCCATAAATACAGAAATTGTTTCCATTAACAAAAACCTTACATATGGTCTCGTTTAGTGATCACATGGGGAAACCGATGTCAGAGATTGGAAAAATGGCATTCCAAGTTTTGTAGTAGCAACTTAAGAAAGAGAGTAATGATTGCACTGCACTCTGCCAAGTTACCCTAAAGAAAAAAGAGTTCAGCAAACTAGCTGGTTTTCAAAACAAAATAAAAGAGAATGAAGAGTTTAGAAATATAGGTCCTTGCATCTTTGGAAAGCTATCTGCTTTGGTAACCCCAAATAATAAAACATGAAGTTTAATAACACTTTGAGACTAAGACCCAAACCTCTTAGTGGGAAATAATAACTCAGGATAGAGTTTAAGTATGTGGGATTCCTACCTATTGTCCCAGTAACTTTCATTAAATTGCTAGAGTGAGAGAGACTGGAAAAAAGTAAGAAAAAAAAGCAACTCTAAGCACTGCATATGACTCCAAAGGATTTTTTTTAATTGAGATAAGATTGGCTTATAAACTTTCATGTTTCAGGTGTGCAACATTATAATTTGATGTCTGTACATAACACATTGTACTGACCACCAAAAGTTTAGTTTCCATTTGCCACTATACAATTGATAAACTTCACCTATTTTGCCCCTTTCTTTCCCTCTAGTAACCACCAGTCAGTTGTCTGCCTCCATGAGTTTAATTTTGGTTTTGTTTATTTTGTTTTTTGTCTCATGCTCCACATGGAATGAAATTATACGGTATTTGTCTTTTTCCATATGACTGTTTCACTTAGCATAATACCCCCATGATCCCTTCATATTGTTACAAATGGCAAGATTTCACTTTTTTTTATGACTGAATAGTGTGTGTGTGTGTGTGTGTGTATATGTGTGTGTGTTTCTTTATCCTTTCATCTGTCTGTGGACACATAAGTTGTTTCCATTATCTTGGCTATTGTGAATAATACTACAATGGACATAAGAATGATCCAAGTAAAGATTGTAGGAAAAGTATGTCAAGCAAAGGCAACAGCAAAAGCCATAAATTGGGAATAAGCTTCAGGTTTGAGGCTCAAAATGAAGTCTTATGAACCTAGTGTATAGTGAGTGAAGAATGACAAGGTGGATAAACAGGAAGAGTCTTCTAAGCCAAAGTAACCTAAGTATCGGAACTCAGGTTTACCTGTGGTACTACTTTCCATATCCTATATAATAAAGGGCTAACATGCAAATAGACTGAACGGCAGAATAACCGGAACAACTGACCAACCAGTCTCTATGACATGTGCTGACCACCAGGGGGCATGTGTGGAACATGGCAGGGAATTGGCAGCAGCAGGATGGTGGAGCAGGTGAGAGGGGATGCCAGACCAAGGCGTGGTGCCAGTCGCTGTCATCGGGGCAAGCCTCTGGTGGTTACTGAAAATTTTTTGCTCCCCCTGTGCCATAGTCCCACCTGATCCTTGCACCTGCTGTTTGTGCCAGCCTTGCTTGCACCTGCTGCCAGTGCCCAGCACTGATCCCATTAGCAGGTGTGAGCGGCGGCTGCTGGCCCTCATTGCCACTGATTGCTTCGCCATCTCCTCCTGCTCCTGAGGGGCAATCAGGGCAGCAGCTGCTACTCGCACCTGCTGATGGCGCTGGCCCTGCTCAAACCCACTGCTGGCACTGGCCCCAATCACTCTGCGCCATCAGGTGTATGTAGGGCAGCACCTTCATGTGGGAGCGGTGGCAGCGTGAGTGGGACTGCCAGCAAACAGGGGACCAGGGGCCCCGGAGTGAGGGGCCGGGCGGGAGCACAGAGGATGGGCTGAGACCTGCCCCTGTGCCTACCACAGCCTCATGGCCCACAGTTCCTTTCAAGGTGCATGGATTCGTGCACTGAGCCCCTATTTTATCTTAAATATAACCTTTTTTCAGCTGTATTCATAAAAGAAAAAATATATTCATAACCCCAGAATTCAATATATTTCAAACAAATGAAAGGTGCCAAAGCCTACAGTCATGTTGCAAGTTAATCAAAATCAAAATCAAAATCAGATATAGAAGAGGACTTCCAGAATAGTGGTGAGGACAGCCTGGCACATACTCTCCCCAGCAAAATCACCATTTAGCCTTTGAAAATTATAAAAATCAATTATTTAAAATTCTTGGAAATGATCCTAAGGACATATAGCAAATAGAGAAACACTTTATTCAAGAAAATATATTAAATTTTGGTAAGAAAAGTGAAAATCTGTGACATTTGAGCCATTACCTGCTCCTTCGTCCTCATCATCCTTGCTCCAAGTTGAAGAGACAAAAGCTCTACCAAAGAAACTACTCTGGACCTATCATGCCAAAAAGACAGGGTTCTCTTTCCTCTTGTGCCTAGTATAAGACTACAGTTTTACCATGGAGGATCAGGTTTCTGGCATTTTTCACTCACCTAGCCCTGTGTTACAGAAGACATAGACAGAAGCCTGAGGATGCCTATATCCTCTCCCAGCCTCTACCTCAGGCATGATAGGGTGGGAATCTTAGGGCTAGATTGCCCTCACTCCAGCTGCTCTTAAAGCAGAGATTCCACACTGGGAGGGGCAAGCAAATAAGACTAGTGGCTACCACTCCTCTTTCCCTGTGCCTGCTCATAGAGCAGAATTGCCATCCCGAGTGGACCCCTCCCTTCCCCCTATTCCTGTGCAGGAGAGTGGACCCCTCCCTTCCCCCTACTCCTGTGCAGTGGAGCAGAAGTTCTTCCCAGGAAGAGACAGACCCTAAGGATAAAGAGTTGTGCAGCTCTGACTGAAATGTTTGAGTTTATCTGAAACAGATGGAAGATTCTGTGCCTAAGGCATTGTTGAGACAAGTGAAGGTTTTGGTGGAGAGCAATTAAAGAGGTGCTCATAGTTTCCTAATATTTGTAGCATTAAGTGAAATGACAGAACAACCAGAAATTTAACAGAGATACCAGGGGGAGCAACAGCAAAGAGCCCTCCAGGGATCACAGTCAACCTTAAGGGTCCCAAAGTTTGTGCCTATGTGCTAGGTTTTATCCACTTGGGAGCAATTAGAAGAAGAAATGGGACAGATTTAAAAGCATTTCCCATCCACAAAGATGTATTAACACAAGTCGCAAGCTTCTCTGGCACAAGGAGTTTAAACAAAACCTCTGAGCAAACACTGGCTGAACAAGCTATTTTGACCCAAGGTCAACTCCTAACAAGCCAGGTTTAAGGATGAAATTATACACATTCTGGCAGTCTAGAAGACTGCATGCGCTCCAGCATTGCTCCACTAGTTTCTGGCTTACCATCAGGCAAAAACATAAAATTTGAACTGTGATGGCAACCTCTAAACACACACACACACACACACACACACACATATCTAAGAGTAATATATAAAAACCTCAACTGGTTGAAGGGAATAAAACACAATTTTTGACCAATAAATTGCCTATGTTTAATGGATGTGGGGGTTTTGAACTTGGCTGAAAGATTTAAAAAGGAGACATCTAAAGATTTATCAATTTTGTTGATCTTTTACAAAAACCAATGTTCATTTTCTGTTATGTTTGCTTTATCTTTTTTTCTCCCATTGGTATTGGGTTTAGTTTATCACTTTTTACTAGTTTCTTAAGGGTTGAATGGTTACACTATCTAAGATCTTCCTTCATTTTGAACATAGGTATTTATAGATGTAAATTTCCTTCTGAGCTCTACAGTACCCGAATTCCATAATTTCTTTTTGTTATCATTCATTTTATTTTATACACGTGTATGTATGGGAACCCCATATGCCCATTTAGGACTATGTTATTTAATTCCTACATATTTGTGAGTTTCAAAAATTTTCTGTTACTGCTTTCAAATTTAATTGCCTTGTAATTAAAGGGCATGCTTTTTATTATGTAATCTTCCTCAATTTATTAAATACTGTTTCATAACCTACTATGTGGGTACTTGAGAAGAGTATGTATTCTGCTGTTGTGAATGGTCTGTTAAACTTGGTTGTTTCATAATGTTGGCGGCCTTCTATGTCCTTATAGATCATTTACTAAATCATTTTTTTCCTAGTGCTGATTAATAGTCCATTGAACATATGTACTCATATTAGTTATCCATTCATCTACTGAGAAACATCTTGGTTACTTTCATATTTTGACCAGTATGAATGAAGCTGCTGTAAACATCCATGTGTGGATTTTTGAGGCATAATTTTTAGTTCATTAGGATAAATACTGAGGAGCGTTGTGGGGAGGAAGAAATTAGCCTGTACACTTCTAGGTTCTTTCTCTTGGTTTTTGTTTTTATTTTCTGTTTTTTTATTTTTTTATTTTTTAATTGCATAAAGTATTACAAAGATTAGTACAAATATCTCTTTTTCCCCCTGCCCTTCCCCCAGCCTACCCTACCCCCCAGTGATTTGTGTCCATTGGTTAGTTTAATAATTAAATCAACGTGAGGCAGATTAATGAGAAAATAACCAAATTTAATTACACAGGTATGTATAGGAACCCCACATACATGAAGAGTTCAGAAGGTAAGTGAGGTATGTATGACATCCTGAGATAAGGAATATGGTAAGAGTACCAAAATGTCAAAGTGCTGGAGGATAATCTTCAGATCAGTACGAAAAACAGGTGTTCAATAATGAGGTGTTTGTTCTGCCATATAGAGATAGGTCATAAAAAGTTATTTCTGGAAATAACTCTTATTAAGGGCCAGGGCCCTAATTTAAATTTTTCTAGGTAGTTGGGGGTTAA
>PVJC01048565.1:0-12521 GCA_004026665.1 Murina feae | reverse complement strand
TCCACACCGCACTTCTTCCAGCTTTTCTGATGTGCGGCACTGATTCTGGACTTTGGGCTTTGCTCATTGTTGCTATTCCACAGGAAGTATTTTAAAGTCCGGCCCATTCTATTCACCCATCATGTGTCAGCTGAATCCTGCTTCCTTAAAGAAAATGTCCCTGATCTCCCAGGCTTGGTTTATTCCTCAGACATATGTTGCCAGAGCCCACTAAACTGACCCCTAATATCATACTTAGATTTACTTAGTTGTTTGTTCAGTGCTGGACTAGATTTTTAAGTCCATGAGGACAAGAAGCATATCTGTTTTGCTGTTACTATAGCTTGGCATTTACTAGCTGTTCAAAGATCATCCAGTGAATGAATGAATGTATTGAAAGTGCACACTGTATTAAAATATTATAAAGTACAAGACTTTATTTTTTACAGTGTAAAATTTTTTGTATTTAGAATTAGCCAGCTGGACTTAGTGTAGATGATCCCAATTTTGTTGGCAAATCCAAAGCATCATAGTCAGGAGCCAGTCGAACTTATGCCTTCTTCTCTCTATCAGGCCTGATCGGGGTGTTGACCTTGGCCCTGTCAATGTCATTGAGCTTCTTCACAGCCAGTTTGATCTGGTGCTTGTGGCCTTGACATCCACAAGGAACAAGTGTATTGTCTTCCATCTTCGTGGCTGACTCAGAGTCGGGGGAACTTGATGAGGGCACAGTGGTGGAGCTTGTTCCTCCCGGGGTGCCCTTCTGAGGATATCTGGGTCTTAGGCTGTCGGAGGTGGGTGACGCGCGGATCTTTTTTTGTGTGGCTGTGGGTGCATTTCGGCACTGCTTCCCTTGCCTTCAAAGCCTTTGCTTTGGGAGGGGACAGGGCTTCCTTCTTCGCTTTCAGAACGATCTTCGTAAAAAGTAAAGTACAAGTCTCTTAACACATACATACAACCCTGAGAGTAAATATTATTATTTTCACTTTTGCTAACTGAGGCCCACAGAGGTTAGGGACTTCCCCAAAGTCATGTCACTCACTGTGTAGAATCTGGGCTTTATGCACTCACAGCACTTAAGGGTCCAGCACTATTCTGTACACTTGACACCTTACAGCAGCCTATGAGATAGGTAGTTCTGAAATGCTCTGCCTCCTGGGTGTTCCTGCTTCCTGGTATTTACTCTGCCACGTCGCTTCTGTATGTCTCAGGAATTGGAATCTGGAATCTGAGGGATGGCTGGTTCTTTCTTCACCCTGTGGTCATTTCTGGACCATTTCCAGCTCTTTTCCTCTGCCTGAGTGAAAGGGGCAAGTTAGCAAGTCTGCCGGCCAGGCAGATGTCCAGCTGAGGAACAAAGCTACTCTCCCCTTCCTGCAGGTACAAGAGCCCTCTTGCCACCAGCCACCACGAGAAGAAAGGCTTCTCCCCATGATTACTGTGCTGTCCAAAAAGCAGGCCTCTCTCCCTGTCTTCCGCTGAGCTCGGCCTCGTGGGAGCTGTGGGGTAAGCCAGGTTCTCTGCGCTGCCCTCTCAGTGACCTGGGAAGGGGTGTGTGTGTGTGTGTGTGAATGCCATAGAGCACCTGGTGCCAATAAATAATAAAATTTGCTTTTCTGAAATCCAGCATATACATGTATGGTTTGAAGCTATGTCTTCCCAAGATGACTTTTAAATACACTTGCATTCCCAGAATATGGGGGTACTATTAGCTGAATGTCTGTTCATTGTGTTCCATTACAGACTAATGCCCTAGAAGAATTAAATCCCCAGATGAGAGGCAGGCTTTTTTTCTACACCAAGTCATAATATTAATAATGCAGCCAAATGTGTCTCTGCTGTGGAAGGGTTTTACTTTCAAAGACGATTAGACAGTTTTATGTCTGACTTGAAGCATTTGTTTCTAACCACTGAGTTCATATCATGTTGTCATTCTCAACTCATTCTTGCTGACAGACAAAGGATAGGTGAGCTGTAGGAAGTACAAAGCTTTTCAATTAATTTACGATCCTGCTAGGTGTAAAGCCTGTAATTACTCTGTGGTTGTTGCTTTTGCCAAGAGTTTAAACATGTCTTATGGAAAGTTCTTTTCTGAACTTGAAAGATAGCATAGGTTAAAAAATACATAAAGTTTATGTTTCCACTCCAGAGGGGGAGGAGGGAAGGAATGAAGAGTTCTGGATTATTCTTTTTCCTAACCAGTGATTTTGTAAAGTACTTATTGGTGGATAAGGCAATTGCTTATTTAGAACAATCTTTAGATCCCATTTTTACATTCTTCTTAAAAATAGCTCTGGGAAAGGGATATAGTTTTATTTTATTACTAGGGGCCTTGTGCACAAAATTCGTGCACAGGTAGGTGGGAGATGGGCAGGGCAGGCGGGGAGGTCTCTCAGCCCGACCTGCACTCTCTCCAATTTGGGAGCCCTCAGGAGATGTGCTACTGATGGCTTGGGCCCACTCCACATGGTTCTCTGCTCTTTGCCAGGCCTGTCTGCTCCACACCATGGGGATGGGCAAGCAGGCCCTGCTGGGTGCTGCCTGCGGGCTGATTGCCTGCTCCCTGGTCACCCCACTTGCCTCCTCTCCAGTGGATGCAGCCACTGCCCAGCAGGCCCTGCTGGGTGTCTGCCTGCGGGTGCCCATTCTTGCTTCCCCTTTGCCACCACCACTGCCCAGCAGGCCCTGCTGGGTGTCTGCCTGCGGGTGCCCATTCTTGCTTCCCCTTTGCCACCACCACTGCCCAGCAGGCCCTGCTGGGTGCTGCCTGCAGCCTCCACTTGTCTGCTTGGGGGTCATCATGGCAACCACCCAATAGGCCCTGCTGGGTGCTGCCTGCAGCCCCTGCTTGTCTGCTCGGGGGTCATCATGGCGACCTCCCATCAGGCCCTGCTGGGTGCTGCCTGCAGTCTGATTGCCTGCTGGGCTCCCGTTGCCAGGGTAATGCTGCCAGCATCCTGCCCCACCACTATGGGCGCTGCCATTTTGTCCTGTAGTGACAGTTAATTTGCATATTGCTCTTTTATTAGATAGGATTGATTTATTAAAGAGAGAGGAAGGGAGAGGGAGAGAGAGAGAAACATCAATGTGACAGTGAAACATTGATCAGCTGCCTCCTTCATGCCCCCCACCTGGGATTGAGCCCTCAACCTGGGCATGTGCCCTGACTGGGAATTAAACCCACAACCATAGGTGCAGGGGCCAACACCCAACCAACAGAGCCACACTGGCCAGGGACTATTTTTACATTTTTAATTAGACATCTCATGCCCAATTTATTCATTCACTCACTCATTTATTCATTCAACAGATATTTATAACTGCTACTGTGCCCAGGGACTGTTCCAGGCTTGGGGGTAGAGTGGTGCAGATGGCAAAGGCTCCTGCTGCCTTGGAGCTTCCATGGGATGGGGTGACTGATGCAAACAATACACAAGTAAATACATTCACAAACAAGGTAATTTGAATGGTGTTGACTCCTGTGCAGAAAATAGAGATTGGTAACGTGATGAAGTGTGCGGATGTTAGGGAAGAAGCATCTAGTCCATTCAGACCTGCCCAAAACATTATGGACTCATGGCACGAATGCCTTAGAAAGGTTCCCCCTTCCCACCCCTCCTACCTGGTTTTGCAAGGTGGTGCTGCACACTTGGCAGGTGGAAATAGAAGCCTTTGCAAGAACCTGGCAAATCATTAGCAGGACTCTTTGGACTCTCGTTCAGCTAAATAGAGCATATAGCTTCTTTAGGGAAAAGAGAAGAAAGCATTGAAAGTCTTAAACAAGAGTAAGGTTCCCCAATCACTGCCTTAATCAAATTCATTAAAACTAAATATATATTTAAAACTTTCTTATAATTAACTAGGGGCCCAGTGCATGAATTCATGTACCTTGAAAGGAACTGTGGGCCGCGAGGCTCTGGTGGGCACAGGGGCGGGCCTCAGCCCATCCCACCTCGGCGAACCCCCCACTCATCCCCTCTCTGCCAGCAGCCCTGCTTCTGCTCCCAGTGCTCCCATGCACTGATGGCGCTGACCCCGCTTGCACCTACTGATGGCGTGGAGCAATTGGGGCTGGCGCCAGCAGTGGGTGTGAATGGGGCCGGCACTGTCAGCCGTGGCTGCTGCCTTGATCGCCCCTTAGAAGCAGGAGGAGGTGGGGAAGCGCTGAGGGGTGATGCTGGCAGCCAGTGAGAGCTCCAGGCAGGACCTTGGTGCACAGGAGCAAAGAATTTTCAGTAACCACCAGAAGCTTGCCTCAATGACAGTGACTGGTGCCCTGACTTGGTCTGGTGCTCCCGCTCACCTGCTCCACCATCCTGCCACGGCCAACACCCGCCATGTTCCACACTCTGCCGCCTGCTGCGGACTCCCGCCATGTTCTGCATGTGCCTCCTGGTGGTCAGCGCATGTCATTGTGACCAGTTCAGTAGTTCCGCAGTTTGGTCTATTTGCATATTAGGGTTTTATATATACAGACTTTAGTGTAAGTAATAACATTTGAAATCCTTCATGATTCTAAAGGCATCTTGATTTAGGAGATGGGGAGAATTGTGCCCCATAATGTCCCTGGTCAGGGCGCAGACCTAGATTGTGGGTTTGATCCCTGGTCAGGTCACATATGCAAGGCAGCCGATCAATTTTTCTTTCTCATATCTCTCTCTCTCTCTCTCTCTCTCTCTCTCTCTCTCTCTCTCTCTCTCTCTCTCTCTTTCTCTCTCTCTCTCATCTATCTATTTCTCAAATCAATAAAGTCATATTCTTGGGTGAGGATTAAAAAATAAAGAAAAAATGTGCTACTAGTCTTCTTGCATGTTTTTCCAGCACTATATTTTGAGAGCTGACAATGAGATTAAAACAAGCAAGAGTTTAAAACATACATGTAAGCAAGTGCAGAATGATCAGTACAAAGATATGAGTTTGTGCTTTTGGTTTCACGGATAAATATGGACCGTGATGCACGTATGGTTGTCTGGCTGAGCTCCTGCCCTGTGCCAGGACAAAGTGCACTTTTCCCATTTCACTGGGAAGCCCTGCAGAGAACCCCTGGCAGTGGTGACCAGTACCAGAGGGCCTTGCTCCACAGACTGCAGGAGATCAAGTTTAAGTCAAAAATACATTTATTCTGAAAGTACACTATAGAACTTGGCCTGTACTTGACCTAACAGAAAGCCGATGCCTTTGTGACGTCAGGGCGCAGCCTCACACAGCAGCTCAGCGCAGGTGCCCTGGGATTTGACAGCTGGGTTCACATCCTGGCCTGGCCCCTTGCTAGCAGTGCAGGTCCGATGAAGAGGCCTGACCTCTCTCTGATTTATGAAATGTGGGTCATCATAGGGCCAGACCTTAGCACAATACATGACCCAGCGTTAAAAGCTCAGTCAGCGTTTGCTTTCTTATCATTCCTGCCATCGTGGTTACTGCGTTCCACCTGGCGCCCAGGTGGGGCTGCTTTTGCCCTTTTGTGTTTCCCCAGCTGCCCTTTCTCTGTAAAGCAGCGTGGAAGCTACATCCCTGGGAATGCAGGTGCCCCTGGGAGGAATGTGTGCTGCTGCGAGTGTGACTTGCGAAGTGCCCTGCTCGGTCTCAGGGGTGGAATGTGCTTGTGGAGAGAGGCTGCTCCATCATCCCCTGAGTGACATGTCTGGGAATTCTAAGGAATGTAGCTGATCCAGTAGGCCTCGCCTCCAAAGGCTCCTCCATCAGGCTAACTTGAGAGAGAGAGAGAGAGAGAGAGAGAGAGAGAGAGAGAGAGAGAGAGAGAGATAGTAAAATGTGCGCCTCAGAGTTACTGTGGTCTTATGAACCCACCACTGTACTAACCATTATCTGTGGCTTGGATAATTTGTACATATGTCCTACTGTATTTTTTTAAATGTCTCTAGATCAGTAATAAAATACCAATTATTCATAATTAGCTATTGCCACTGAGTGTTTTCTTGGCCATTTAAAAACATGATGAAACATTTCAAAGACACACAGAAGTAGAAATAGCAGTACAATGGAACTGTGCACCTCAGCTTTAATAATTTTCAGCGGACAATCTATTTTATCAATACCTCCTCCCTACCCCAAGTTACTGCAAATCCCAGAAAGTATGTCACTTCATCTATGGATATTTCAGTTTGCATCTCTAAAAGCACTCTTCTAAAAAAACCCACACGACCCACCACCATATCTTTATCACACATTCAGAAATTAGCGATCACTTTTTAATATCATAAAATATTCAGTAGTTTTTCACATTTTTCTGATGGTCATATTTTTAAGTTTTTTTCAAAGAAGGTTATATATATAGCAATTGGCCGATAAGTCTTCAGTCTCAATCTCTAGGCTTCTCCGCCATCTCTTTTCTCCTGAAGGGTTTTCCCAGGGTGCTGCACCAGTCTGCTTTCCCACCAGCAGTGTGCAAGCTCCCTTTCTCCACATCCTCACCAGCACTTGTTTGTTGATTTATTGATGTTAGTCATGCTGACATGTGTGAAGTGCTATCTCGTTGTGGTTTTAATTTCTGTGATGATTAGTGACATTAAGCATCTTTTCAATCGTATTGATTGTATGTTCTCTTTGGAAGAGTATCTATTCAGGTCCTTTGTCCATTGTTCTTTTTTTAAAGTTTTTAAAAAATTGATTTTATAGAGAGTATGGGAGAGACAGACAGACAGACATGGATGTGAGAGAGAAACATCGATCAGCTGCCTCCTGCACTGGAAGTATTGGGGATCTTGCCCACAACCCAGGCTTGTGCCCTGACGGAATTGAACCGTGACCTCCTGGTTCATGGGTTGGTGCTCAACCACTGAACCACACCAGTCGAGCTTGGTTTCCCTTTTTGATAGTTCGTATTACTTCTTATTTTATTTTTTTAGACTGGCAACTATTATTCCAGAGACAAACTGTTGCTTTACAGATGCAAGAAAAATACCTTATAGGTCTTTTTTCCCACAGAGAGAGTTTCTGGACTCTTCCTCGGGGAACCTTGTGATGGTTCTGCTCGTTTCTGAGTACTTCTTTCTATCTGCATGCTACCCTTGGAGTCCGGCAAAAGAATCACAGAATGTCTCTGTGGGCCCACTAGATCCACTCTGAAACAGACATGTCCCAATTCCATTTGTCACCGAGACTCCCTAAGCTCCCATTTCAGCTGGAGAACCACATTCTGGGTCCCAGGGGGTCAGGGTCAGCCAAAATGAAGAATCTGCAGTGTTCTACCTTCCCCAGTGCAGTGGTCCCAGGAAGTGGCTGCAGGTCCTTTTGTAGAAGGACTGGTGACATCTTTGTCTTGTGAACTGTGCGGTGGTATTGCAGGGTCCTTCCCTGGGGGACCTAGCCTCTTCTCAGCCAGCTGGCAGCAGCCTTCTCTCCAGCGCCCTCTCTATCTTTTATACAAGTAACACTCTCGTCATTGCCTACCCATCCTGTCCATGACTGATCAGCCCTTGTCACAGGTCTGAAAGAGGCAGAGTATCCTGTTTGCCGCTCCACTCTTGCTGTCAATTATAGTAAATACATCCATCTAACCTCTGATGGTTAATCGTCAACATCTGACTTCTGCTATTTTGGAATCCTGTCATCTCCCATTAATTCAGTGGTTCTCAACCTTCCTAATGCTGCGACCCTTTAACACAGTTCCTCATTTTGTGGTGGCCCCCAACCATTAAATTATTTTCGTCGCTACTTCATAACTGTAATTTTACTACTGTTATGAATTGTAATGTAAATATCTGATATGCAGGATGTATTTAGATGACCCCTGTGAAAGTGTCAACCCACAGGATGAGAACCGATGCTCTAGTGTCTAGGAGAACTATGTAATTATATATGTGTAATTATATATATGTCTAGGAGAACTAGTGTAATTATATATGTGTTTTCCAATGGCCTTAGGCGACCCCCATGAAAGGGTCATTCAACCCCCAAAGGGGTCACGACCCACAGGTTGAGAACCGCTGCATTAACTCACAAGAGCCTAATACCATGGCATCATTTCTTACTGTCAACTCCAGCCAACCCTGGTCAATAGAACCAATGGTCAATAGAACCAAAGGATCGAACTTCTCAGCGATGCCACGCCCATCGCTAGTGCCTTCAGTGAAGGAAGTGACCTCTTGACCTTCCTGGGGTCGCGGTCAGATAGTGAGCTCTTCTGCTCTCTCATAGTAAATCCAGTCTTACACCCCCACCTTTGAGCAGCCCCAGGACCAAGAAGAGGAATACCCGTGCGGTCAGTCTTCATTCAGTTCTTGGTAATTATAGGATGAAATTTGAACTGCCATCCCGGAAGTATTTCTTTTAAGGAAACTTATGATTTATGGGGGCACTGTTGGCATTGCTGAGAATGATAACTAGAAAGGTGCTGTCACATCACATGATTTGGGGGATTATGTGTATGTTCCAGCAACAAGTTTAATTGATTTAGGAAGGGGCAATAGTTGATCTGGTAACAGTTGGATCTTGGGGGTGGGAAACAACCATTATCATAGCCATCATTCAGTGGGAGCCAGCATGCTGAGCAGTTTCAGGAGGTGTGATGGCTTTGCTTTCCTTTGGCCTGTTTTTGTGTGTGTGTGTGTTGTAGCCAAGAAAGTAAGAGTTTATAGTTTTTCCCCCTTTATTGTTGCAAGTATTACAGATGTCCCCTTTGTTTATGTTTTTCCCTCCCTGTGACCTCCTCCACCTCCACATGTGTACCACAGGTCTTCACCACTCTATTGTCTGTGTCCATATCTACAATAATAAAAGCATAATATGCTAATTAGACCGGACAGCTGAACAACCTTCTGGATGTCCTTCCGGATGAAGCCAGGGCTGCAGGGGCCAAGCCCCTTGCATGAATTTTGTGCATCGGGCCTCTAGTATGCATATAAGTTCTCCAGTTAATCATTCCTTCCCCTCTTAGCCCCCTCCCTCTGAAATTCCCTGATCTATTCCATGCTTCTATGTAAACTCCTGGTTTTAATGCCCTTGCCCATAACTCAAGGACAAAGGAGCAGGTGGGAAGCTATTTCTCTGCTTATTGATATTTCTTCCTTTAAGCCAGGCTCTTCTCCTTTTGACTGAACAGCAAACTTTACCAGTTGACCTCCTTACCTGAGATTGTATAGACAGTTACTTATTATATAGACAGTTACATCATTTAGTAGGTCTGGTAGAAATCATTAGTGAATATATCCCAGGAATGTCAAAAGGTATGTTGGCTGAGACCCAGTTTTGTCTCTTTTTGTCACTCAGCATCCATGATGGTTTATTGGTACTTTCCTGTGTGCCATCACTGTGCTAGATAGTACTTTGTTTATTACCTTGTTTGAGTCTCACTATAGCCATTTGACATAATTCTTTTTTTATTTCCATCTTACAGAGCAGGAGCCTGAGGCTTGGATGGCTAAAATGACTCCCCCACAGCATAATGCATGTGGCAGTTTGGAGTCAAATCCTCGTCTGTGTGATTTCAGTGCCTCGGTACTTAACTGGACATTTTAAAAAGTGAACCTTGCTATACATACCATAAAATTTACTCTTTTAAAGTATGCAACTTAGTGGTTTTTCATATATTCATGAAGGTATACAAGCATCACCACTATCTAATTACAGAACATCTCATCACCCCAAAATATCTGATGAGCAGAGACTGGGCTGGGTGGAACATGTCTAATTTGGGAAGGGTTGGGAATTGAGGACTAAGAGGGATTGAACTTGAGTCCCCTTTGCCCCCATTTCTTTCTTTTTTAAAAAAATATATTTTATTGTGTGTGTGTATGTGTGTGTTTTGTTGTTTTTTTGTGTTTTTTTTTTTTTTTACAGAGAGGAAGGGAGAGGGGTAGAGAGTTAGAAACATCCATGAGAGAGAAACATCAATCAGCTGCCTCCTGCACACTCTCCATTGGGGATGTGCCCGCAACCAAGGTACATGCCCTTGACTGGAATAGAATCCAGGACCTTTGAGTCTGCAGGCCGACGCTCTATCCACTGAGCCAAACCGTTCAGGGCTGCCCCCATTTCTTATCAATGGCTGTGTCCTCATACTGTGGTGCTGTCTGCCTCTCCATGTTGTTCTTCCTCCTTTGTTCCTCTTTCCTCTCTCTCCACCTCTCCCCTTTTTTTCTTCTATCACCTCTTTCCACTGTGGTCTTTGGACATCGGGGTAGATAGAAACAGTCATCAAAGAGGTAGTCTGCTCAAAGGTGAAGAATGCAAGGTACTGTCCGTCCCAGGGTTTGGGAAGAATCCCCCAGGAGAAGGGCTGTCAGGACAGGAATCTCGACCCAGGAAAAGGTCTGTGGATTCTCCCCAAGTCTGGGTGTCAGACCCCTGAAAGCAAGGAAGAGACAGGCTCAAGAGTGAGAGCCCCACCACTTACCACAGTGAAACTAGACTCAGACTTTGCTGAAGAGAAAGCATCTCGTGCTCTGAGGGACTGATCAGAAGAGGGAGGGCGCAGGCTTCCCCTGGGGCTCTTCCACTGAGGGGTCTCATGCTTTGTAATTTCTCAGATTGGCCCATCTCCTGAAGACTGCTGAAGCTCAACTAATTAAGTATATTTTCACTGTGGAGATAATTTGACCGATGATAATGAGAACACCCTGAGAGACCTAACTATTTTATGATTGTTTAAAACTCTTGGGAATGAATGTCTCTGGGGCTAATTCTGGGTATATAATAAGTAATTCAAGGTCAGTGTCATCTCTGCCCCTGCCACCTTCACTGTAGGCACCTCTTCTCTTTGTAAACATGTTAGCCAAATTTTAATCCCAAATAATGTACAATAACTGATGCTGATGACAATTTGGTGTGTTTGTCATGTAATATAATTATTGGCAAGAGAATTTAGTGGACCAAACTTGCTCATGGTTACTTTGTGACTGAAACTTAAAATGTGAATAATAATCAGTTTGAGAGAAATTCTTAGCTGGGAAATCACCAGGGTTAGGGAGTGGCGAAATGTGAAGGAGGAGAGATTACTTCCAGCAGGGCATCCCTTAAGCCTGCCCTCCACCTACCTATTACATGCTCACCCGCCCCGAGGTTGGAGTCTGCAAGATCAGAGTACAGATTCTGAGACCTGTACTGTGTGTGCACATATCTGATTGCCGGTGTGTGATGAGTATAGGGAGAGAGCCGCAGAGCCTCCCTGATGGCCGGCTCTACTTGATGCACTAATACCCCTCCCCTTCAGGAACACTTGATCCCAGCAAAGCTGTGCTAAAGCCAAATGCTGTGTCATGCTGTGTGCTGAGTAAGGTCAAGGAACCAAGCTATCCCTGGAGCAGGCCCTAGGAACTAAAACAGAGATGTAGGGAGTCTTAAATGTTGAAAGGATTTGGAAATCTAATTGGAGACTTTAGCATCCCTTTGACTTTATATGTGCATCATACACACTTAATATTTTCCAAGGGCTTCCTCTGTCATCCACTACTACAGGTCATCCTTTTAGCTCCCCTATGAAGTCAGTAGCTACCATTAGTACCCCCATTTTACAGAAGAGGACATTAAGGCCCAAGGAAGACCTTATACCCTGCCCAAGGTCATGAAGCACTCTGTGAGCAGCGTTAAATAGACCTTCTCCTCCTCTTGTGTCTACCGACTCCTGCCTCAGCCAGTTGTGGAAGGGAATTGAGATAGGACATCTGTGTGTGTCATCTGCAAATAGTGGCGTGGAAAGAGTTGACGTAGTACCGGCATTTCCAGACCACTGGATGTCTCCTCTTGTAGGTACACTACTCCCATCAAATCACATCTCACCCAGACATGCTTGCTTTTAGAAAGAATTATTGCAGAAACTCATGTGGGTTAGAGGAAATAGGAGTAGGAGGGAGGGATGGCATGCATCATAGTATCTAGAATTTCTAGTATTAGATAGTTATATTAATATTTCATTGGCAGAGAAACTGAATAAAATGGGACCACAGATATGACAACTGAGTCTAGTAGACTAAAAACAACAGTTTCTGGAGGATTACGTAGCAGACCTTGCTAAGTAGATGCAATCTGTGAGTGGCTGGGGAAATGTGAATGTCTCCCTGAAGGGTCGTAGGCTTCCTCCAGCCCCACAAGAAGGCCTCTGTCCTCTGAGGAATATATTGGAAGCAGTGATGCTGAAAAACAGGGTATAGTGTATAGTGCCAAGTAACAGTTGATGTTGTTTACTTATATGTAGATACTTTTGTTAACCCCAGCCTTTCCCTTTGCTAGATTTATTTTTTTTATTTTTTAATAAATCTTTATTGTTCAGATTATTACAGATGTTCCTTTTTTTTTTAAACCCCATAGCTCCCCTCCACCTGGTTCCCCCCTCCACCCTGTGCCCTTACCCCCACCCCTGTCTTCGTCCATAGATGTAAGATTTTTCTCCAGTCTCTTCCCATACCCCTCACACCCCCTTCCCCCTGAGAATTGTCAGTCCATTCCCTTTCTATGCCCTTACTTCTATTCTATTCACCAGTTTATTCTGTTCATCAGATATTTCTATTGACTTAATTGTTATATTTCCTGGTTGATAGGTATTTGTTGTCCCTTTGTTGTTCATAGTTTTTATCTTTACCTGTTTC
>PVJC01048564.1:0-12486 GCA_004026665.1 Murina feae | reverse complement strand
AGAAAGGGAGTGGACTGACAATTTTCGGGGGTTAAGGGTGTTGGGGATGCGTGAAGAGACTGGACAATAATTGTACACCTATGGATGAGGACAATGGGGGGGCAAGGTCAGAGGTTGGGGTGGGAATTGGGAGGAGGGGAGCTATGGGGGAAAAAAGAGGAACAACTGTAATAATCTGAACAATAAAGATAAATTAAAAGCAGGGAGGTAACTTATGGTGTCTAATGGTTAATATCTAATTTTGGGAACCACACTTTTAAGAAAAATATACATGAATTGAAATAAAACCATAAATAAGCCATTAGTATTGTGAGGAGGCTCAAATCAAAACAAAAAAATCATTAGAAGTTAAAGACTGAGAAGCTTATGTCTAGAAATGAGAGGAGTCAGTGGAATATAAGTATCTTTCCTATATAATAAAAGGGTAATATGCAAATAGATCGAACGGCAAAACTGAACAACCAATCAAAGCGTAATATGCTAATGATATGCTAAAGCTGCTCAACCGCTCACTATGACATGCACTGGCCACCGGGGGGCAGTCAGTCAACTAGTCAACCAGTCGCTATGACGTGCACTGACCACCAGGAGGCAGATGTTCCAACCGGTAGGTTAGCTTGCTGGGGTCTGGCCAATCAGGACTGAGTAAGATGAGCTGGACACGCCCTGGAGCCCTCTTGTGGCCCCTCCCCGGCCCAATTGTGCACCAGTGGGGTCCCTCAGCCTGGCCTGAACCCTCTGCAATCCGGGACCCCTCAGGGGATGTCAGAGAGCCAGTTTCAGCCTGATCCCGCAGGCCACTCCCCTTGGGAAGGAGCCAGACGCAGGGCTTCTGGCTGGCAAATGCTGCTGTGGTGGGGCCAGGATGAGCAGGAGCGGCAGGTAGGAGCTACAGGCACTGTTGGACTGTGGGTTTCAGCCCAATCCCTGCAGACCACGCAGAGGGACCCTACCCACGCACGAATTTGTGCATCAGGCCTCTAGTCTTCAACTATTTGAAAATCCACATACAGAAGAGAGTACTAGAACCAGTGAAGATATAACTTCTAGCTCAGTAAAAGAAGTAATTTTTATAAAATTCAGAGTTGTCCAAAACCTTCACCTTAGAAAGTATGAAACTATGAATCTTCTCTCCAGAAAAAAAATATGCAAATGCATATAATTTTGCTTAAAATTTCCAAGGGTTCGAAAATCTACTTTTAAATCTACTCATACCACCTCTAGAGCCATGTATCCCAGATTAAAACGAAAAGGTCAAGGATAAAGAGGCAAGTATATTTAATAATCTTTAGCAACTAACTCACAAGTTCACTCCTGCCCACTTGGACATGTTTCACTTCTCTCACAACCATGAGCTGTGAGACTTAAATGAGGGGGACAGTGGCAGTCACTCCCAAGCTTACCCCCTTATCCTGTCTCCAGGAACCTGAATCCTGGTTTCTTTTTCTCTACCTAAATAAAACTTAGTTTCCCTCTGAATAAATAAATAAGTAAATAATCTTTAAAATTCATTACAACTTAAAAATTTTATTATCTAAAATAACTCTCAACTCTATGCCTTCTAATTTCTTCTGAGATCCATTATAATACCTATTGCAATAAGAGTTTAAATATGACAGTCAAAAAAAGTCAAGTTTGCCTAGCATCAATATAAACTATGAAAAAATTCATAGGTAGTATGGCTTCTTATTCAACCTTAAAAAGATATATGTCTAAGTTTAAAGATAAAAAAATAAGATGCTAAAATACAACTCAATATCCAATAATGCCCAAATTAGAAATTTCTTCCCCTGCTTTAAAACTTCTTCTTAAACTCTCCCTTTCCATCCTTTGATCCTGGCTGTTAAGACTGACGGACCAACAAACAATGCACTAAAAGTCAGAACACTTAGGTTCTAATTCACTACCTTTACCATGAATTTAATTTTGTATTAGTCCATCTCCTCATCTTGCTCTAGAAACTTTCATATACTTAAAAGGGTTTTTAATTGTATTTTTTACAATATATTTGTATTGATTTCAGAAAAGAAGAGATAAAAACATCAATAATGAAAGAGAATCATTGGTTGGCTGCTTCCTGCACACCCCCTACCGGGATTGAGCCTGCAACCCAAGCAGGTGCCTTGGCTGGAATCAAACCGGGATCTCTTGGTTCAGCAGTTGATGCTCAACCACTAAGCCAAGCCAACTGGGCCTAAAAGGGTTTTTATTTATTTTTTTAAGGGTTTTTTAAATGGTGAAGTGCTATGCAAATAAAAATAACTCATGTATTATCAACAGCAAGAAAACAAAGCCATGTTTAAAAAAAAAAAAAGCAAACGTATGTTTACATTTCAATTCCTAATTATAAAAAGCAACCTTTGAATCGAGTGTGTTTTAATGTATAATCTTCATCCATAAATGCTTTCTACATTCAAATGTTAAATTGTATTGAGAGGACATAGCTCAGACCATTAAGAATTTTGACAGCAAAGGAAAAACTTGAAGGTGCCAGTGGGCTACACATTTATAAGAGTTGGAGGGAAAGTTACATGATCACAAAATGGTCATAAGTGTTACATGCTTGAAAAATCCATTTTCTCTCTTAAACCATTAGAAATAAAGAGAACTACAAAGTTACGAGTTACGGCCCGCGGGCCACATGTTTTTGCTGCCGCTGCCGCTGCCTGTCCTGCTTAAAATAAGATATGTGCAGTGTGCTAGGAATTTGTTCATAGTTTTTTTTTAAACTATAGTCTGGCCCTCCAACGGTCTGAGGGACAGTGAACTGGCCCCCTGTTTAAAAAGTTTGAGGACCCCTGCTTGAGCCTTCCTTAGCAAGCCTAAGTGCCACATTGCTGAAATTGCAACTCTCCTGCCAGAATAGCACTACACACACCAAGCTGCCCTCAGACTAGACTCCAGATACAGGCACAAGATGTCCTAGCAGAT
The DNA here is from genome assembly GCA_004026665.1 of Murina feae. Taxonomy (NCBI): domain Eukaryota; kingdom Metazoa; phylum Chordata; class Mammalia; order Chiroptera; family Vespertilionidae; genus Murina; species Murina feae. Next base: position 9,555 of record PVJC01048564.1, on the reverse strand, counting down.
AACATGCATCAAGAGCCAGCACACAAGTATGAGGGAGTCCAGGCTCTAGGCATCTGATTTTTCTCCTTGGTCCAACTTGAAAATGGACACTGCTATGAAAAATTTATTATAGCAATAGGATAATGAGCAAGGTTTAGCTAAATTATATGCCAACCAATGAAATGGAAAAGCAACTTGTACTATCAGATCGACTAATTATTTTATATTTAATTTTGGACAGACAGGTCATGATTACACTAAATAGAGAACAGCTGAATAATTTCAACTATATTTATCAAGTGAAGATGATTTCAAGCCATTAAAAGAAAAGAAAAGTGGCCCAGAAATTACTAGTTTGTAGAAGTCAAATAGAAAAAAAAAAAAACAAAACAGAAAACACACACAAACAACTAGCAGTGGTTCTCAACCTTCCTAATGCCACGACCCTTTAATATAGTTCCTCATGTTGTGGTGACCCCCAACCATAAAATTATTTTTGTTGCTACTTCATAACTGTAATTTTGCTACTGTTATGAATCGTATTGTAAACATCTGATATGCAGGATGTATTTAGGCGACCCCTGTGAAAGGGTCGTTCGATCCCCGAAGGGGTCGCGACCCACAGGTTGAGAACAGCTGATAGGGTTTGGGGGGAAAGAGGTAAGGAAGAGAATGAGCTACTGACTTAATAAAAAGAGAACGAATAAATGAGACGGGGAGTCTGAGCCCTCTGAGATAGAATGAGGAAGAGGAAAGTATTCGAAGGCTTAAAGGGAGCTTCAGCAGTGAATAGGGAAAGGGATGCGCCTGTTAACTGTTTCAACAGATTAAGATAAACCGGACAGGAAGCGTTTCTGAACCAGCATGCGCGGTAGTCCATGACAGCAACGCCTCACGCACGCACGGCACTCGGTAGGTTGTGAGCTTCGTTCCAAATGCGATCCACAGACCAGTCCCTTCCCTCCTCCCCACACCCTGCAGCCCCGCAACGCCCCGCAGAGGCAGCTGCTACCACTTCCCAGGTGAAGAAACTGAGGCCACGCAATGCAAGGTCACACAGCCGGTACCAGGGACTGCGTGCTCATCAATTAACTGGACTATCTGCAAGGTCCTCCAAAACCTTCATGTTTTCTGTGGACGGGGACCATGGCTCTCTGGAATCTCCCAAAGGACTCTGGGTCCAAAAAGTGATCCTCGACTTCCGAGAAAAGTTCCTTCATGGGGACATGAGGTTCTCCTGAGAACACAAACCTCTGGAGCTCTGAAAACCACCTAGCAGGGACAGAGGGAGGCGTGGGGGTCACGGGAGGAGGAAAAGTCAGAAAACGAGACTCGGAAGCCATCCTTCTCCCCTGAAAGAGAGAAAGCAGAAAGCGGCCCTTCCTCTCCTCCACGAGGCGTGACTCAGGGACGTGGCCTCCCCCCAGTTGGCAGTGTGTGCGTGGGGGTGTGTGTGTGAGGTGTGGGGGGGGATGGGGGTGTTCTCCAAACACTCACAGGTTGCCAGGCCTGGAAGGATGCGTGGTTATCAGCGAGGACTCGGGGTGACTAGGGAGCTCCCCGAGACGCAGGGAGGGAAGCCTGCCCAGGAACACGCCGGGCCGGGGCTAGAGGCCCTCGGCAGAGGTGTCCGCGCCCTCGCCGCACACCTTACCCCGCTTGGCTGTTCCTCCGGGGCTGGGGCACTCGTGGTTGGCGGCGGCCCGGTCTCGGCGGACTCGCACCCGGGGCAGGGGTGGGAGCTCCGCGGCCTGTCCAGCTAAGGCCCTGGAGCTCGAGGTCCCAGGACGCCGAGAGTTCGCGCGCCCCCGAGCCTGCCCAGAAAGGAAGGGCCAGAGCGCGCCCCGCGAGCCCGGCAGCCGCCGCTGCCGCGGGAGAAATCGCCGGCTGCTAGGTCCGCCCGCACCGGCCCGGCCACTGCCCCGCTTCCCCCGCGCGAGCTTTGGCGGCGGAGCAGCACGGTGAGCGCCGATTGGCCCGCGGCGTGAGTAACGTAAGGCGCCTCTCCTCACGGATTGGCTGGGGCGGCGGTGCGTGCATGGAGTAAACAAACCCCGCCCTCAGGCTTCCCACAGAGGGGAGGGGGCCGGAGGTGAGGGGGCGGGGCCGGAGGTGAGGGGGCGGGGCCTCGAGCTGAAGGGATATAAAACTCCAACCCCAGTCTGCGCCGCGGAGCTTCCCAATGGAGACTCTGCCAAGACCCCTCCGTGCAGCTCCCCAACCGCCTCCGGGCTGGGCTGCAGGCCTGAGGCCTAAAATGTATAGACACGCCCTTCGTTAGGCTTGACTTTCCCATCCACCCCCATCCCCAAGGCCCTGAAGCGGGAAAACCCCATCCTTTCAGAAAGTTTAGCAAGAGGGTAAACAGCCTTGATGGATCGCCCTCAGGGAGCAGTGAGCAGGGGAATCGAGAGGAATGACGGTGAGTGAGGTCACGTGTGGGCGCAGCTGTAGGGCGCCCTGTAATTATTCAGTCAGTGGGTCAGAGACCATGGGGATGTGGGTTCTCGAATAGGCAAGTAAGATCCAAACCAGACCAGTCACTAACTACATCAAGTGGAAGCTGCAGATAAAATCGTGACACATAACCCCAAATACCTGTCCCTTTAATTCCATCTTAAAACATTTGTCCATTAATGCTGTGCCTATGTGAAAAATCATACATAATATGCAAAAGAAGACAATATGCAAAAGAAATAAGCAAAATATAAACTCTGTTACATGCTGATACGTGCTATAGTAAAAAATATATAAGCAGAGAAGGTAGAACGGCTTCTGTTAAATAGGGTGTTCAGAGAAGGCGCAGAAAAGGTACCATTTAAGTAAATATTAAGAGGAGGGGAGGGAGGTTTGGCCCTTTCTCTGGGGTGGAGTGGAGAGACAATTCCTGCATCATTGGGCATACATAAATTCCTAGGAGTCCAAGAACGCCAAAGGCAGCACTCCGCGACTGATTCTAAAATGCAAAACCCCAATGAAGTGACTGATTATCTTGCATTGTTCAGTAACAAATGAATAGGATTTTTTTTTAAAAAAAGGATTTATTTCGCTTCCACTGATATTTTGTTAAAGTTTCAAGATAAATTCTTTTCACACACTTTAGACACAAAGATACAAAAAATGGGGAAGACAGGTAAAACCTCCACCTTCAAGGAATTCAAGCTAGCAAGGGAGATGGATTGTAAACCACCTCAGAACAATGCGTAAACAACCATAATAGAAGTAGACAGCCCTTGAGCCAATAGCAGTTAGGGGGGAGGGGAATGATTAAGGAGCTATAACTCTCTCAGAATCTCTTTGTCTATACAGAAAATTCAGTACTAAATTTTACAGTAAGACTATGGCTATCAGGGATTCTCTGACCTTTTTCTAGGTTTCTAAGGTGATAGTCTGAAGATAATATTAAGTTGAACAATATAAAATTGCTAATATTTGGCAATTTTCATTTTCCTCAACTTAATCTCTTATAGCGTTAACAAGGATTTTGCTATGTAGTGCATATAGTAAGTGTTCAATAAATAATAGCAATTATGATCATTGGATAGTAAGGGCGGAAGGGCGGTGCGAGGGTGCAGACCCACCAATAGGGATGCAGAGGAAATGTCCTGCCCAGGACCTTCCCTCGACCAATCAACAGGGGCCACACACATTACCCCACCTACTACTTCCAGCCCTATAAATCCTTTGTTTTCCTGAAACCTGTATTTCCTGTCCCTTCACGCCACTGTGCCGGTGGGCGAGCAGGAAGTCTGAGTTAACTCAACTAATAAAGGCCCTCATGTTTTTTGCAGCGGTTTTGGGGGCTCACTCGTGGTCTTTGGGGACCACGACATCTGGGTACAACAGGATAATATTTCTCTTAAAAATGATTTAAAAGTCAATGTCTTATAACACCTTCCAACGCTATACACAAAATAAAATGGGCAGTGAATGTCCCAAAATTTCCATTTTGATTTAGCTGTGTTTGACTTAGCTGTTTTCCGGTTTGATCTAGCTGTGAATTTCCATGACCTAATCAGAGTATGCTGTAAAAGACACTAAATGCTAGTTTCACAGCATGCCAAGAAATTTAGAATAAGAAACAGCTTGGTTTTGAAAGCTAAAAACTGAAAATTCTCCAGAACAGAATAAATTGTCAAGTTGCTTCAGGGAGGAAAATTCATGTAAATCAATTTTTCATTCCCACTCACAGTTCCAATTTAGCAATTTGTACAACAGTCAGCTTTCTCTCTTCCTTTTCATTTCCCCCTTAAGGGATCTTATTTCCTTTGAATAGAGAAATAAAGTTTCCACCATCTCCAGCGCCAGAGAGCAGACATTTGAAACATGACAGAACACTTATTGATTCAGCAAACACTTATTGTATGCCAAGAACATACAATAAGTGTGGCATTGGAAATACAAGGCATTGGAAATACAAACATAAATGTCCAAAAAACTCTGTTCATGGGTGGTATTCTTTGTGCTTGGAACAATCTCCCAGGTCATCCCCACCTCACTTACATGTGCCTTCACATAAGCTTAAACAACACTTTCTCCAGAAATGCTTACTCTGACTCTCCATCTCCAGCTCTTTTCCCATGAAATCCTGTTTGTCTTTCTAACACTCGTCAAACTTGCAACTACTTGTTTGATATTTGTATTCTGTTAAACTGTCAGCTCCTTGAAATCTGGAGCCATATCATCCTATTCATTATCCTCAGTGTTTAAGAGAAGTTCTTTTATTGAATGGATGAGAGTGCCACAGTCTAGCATAGTTGGAAAAAGGAGAGAGACATCCTATATAATAAAACCCTAATATGCAAATCAACTGAATGGCAGAACTACTGGTGGGAGGACTGGTCGCTATGATGTGCACTGACCACCAGGGGGCAGATGTTTTAATGCAGGAGCTGCCCCTGTCTTTCGTTGAGCATCTGCCCCTCCCACCCCCACCACCACCCCCACCAAAGAGGGAGGCAACCGAAGGCAGCGACCAGGGGGGTGGGCTGGCCAGCGGATGGCACCAGGCTACCAGCCAAGGTGGGTGCCCAGCGGGGGGGGGGGGAGGAGGGGCAATCGCCCTGCCCCACAGATGGGCTCTGATCTCTGGCCAGGCCTAAGGACCCTACCCTATATATTGGGAACAGTCTCTTAGATTTAAAAATTAACACCTGGCAAGGCTACTCTAACACTGAAAATAACAGGATAATGCAGCAATGACATGAATGGACTCTGGCTTGCACATTTTGTGGTCAGCCCTGATTCTGACACTTATAACTGTGTGACAAAGCCAATTACTTAACTTCTCTCTGCTTCAGTTTTTCCATCCATAAGATGGGGAAAATGGTGCTACTGCCTCAGAAGGATCACGTTATGTACTACTTTTTATAATCAGGGCAAAATAATGTAGCTTCCCATACAACAGCAAGATGCCTTTCATCTGTATGAAAAGTATGGTCACTGGTGCATGCAGCATCCTAGATTGTGAGAGGGCACAGGCTGGGCTGAGGAACCCTCCCTCCATGCACAAATTTCATGCACCAGCCTCTAGCAAATAAATCAAGTCTTTACTTGTAAATACGTGGCCATCAAAGAGTGGGCCATGGAAGCAGCAGATCTGTCACAGTTAAGCCTGAGGAATTTCCACGTGCTGCCCCTTCCCTGGTGCTTGGTGCTGCTCTCTGTAGGTGAAGCTATAGGACTCCTGGACCACTCAAACTTTAGTGTGCACAGCAATCACTTGGAGATGTTATGAAAATTGGCACTCTGAGTCAGTAGGTCAGAGGTTGGGGGGTAGGGCCTAACATTTCCAACAAGCTCCCAGCTGGTGCTCATGCTGCCTCTCCACACTTTGAGTAACAAGGTCCTTAGTGTAGCTCCTTTTTTTTTTCTTAATTTCACACCTAGAATTTTCAAATTAAATTTTATTGGGGACACATTGGTTAACATAATTGCATAGGTTTCAAGAATATAATTCTATAATACATCCTCTGCATACATTTACCACCCAAAGTCAAATCACTTTCCCTTTACTCCCCTCCTCTCCAGCCTCCTTTCCCTCTGCTAGCCACCATATTGTTGTCAGTGTCCATGCGTTTTTGTCTGTTTGTCTTGTTTGTTCATTTGTTGCTCTCACATATGAATGAAATTATATGGTTAGTGGCATTTTCTTATCATACAAACAAAACTGTCAGTAGTTATCTGGACAGTTGTATATATGACTTAAAATAAAAGTCTCCAGTTTTCACACTTAATCCATCCAATGTGTGATAAGAGAAATAACATTTAAGATAAAAATGTGTTACACCAAGGCTTGTCTTTCAGAGACAGCCCTGTTATGTGCAATTTAATCACATGAGGAGGGCAAAGTAGAATCAAAGCCTTGGAATTTCCTCAGCAAGGGGCACGCCTTCTCCTCAGCTCATTTCTGAAATGACTTGGTTAGGGCAGTGAAAGAATTTCAGTCATCCTTAATAAAAGCAACTTCTTCGTCATATCAAATCTAAAACCCTTTTTCTGATAAAATATTCCATTTATCCTAACAATAGAAAGTAAATGTGAGGTATATGGAATAATGAATAACGAATAAACAAACCCCCAGGTATCAGCTTAAGAGATAAAATATTAACATTTCTGGAACTCTGTATGTTCCTCGCCAATGTGCCCCTCTGCCTCTCCCCCCCGCAAAATAATCATGTCCTAGGTTATAATTTCCTTTATTTTTTTATAATTGTAATACATAGGTATGTAACGTCAAGCAATATATTGCTTAGTTTCACGTTTTTAACTACATATATTTGAGTTCAAACTTTAATATTCATCTGCAAGTTATTTTTTTGCTTAACATTTTGTTTGTGAGAATCATCTGTCTTAAAGGATGATTCTGGTGACAGTTTTAAAACATCAAAAACTTCACCTAATCTCAAGAAAACAGGAGAGGAACTAAGATGGTGGCATGAGGTATATACCTAAATGCGCAGCCTCCACAACTATATTTTTAAATACAACTATACAGATAAACGGCCATCTTCCAGAACCAAGGGAGGGGAGGCTTTACAACCAGAAGGCAAGAGAAGGAGTGCTTTGAGACTGAGTAGAAGCTCCCTGCGCCAAAACCGAAAGGTACCGAGGGACGCGCGGAACGGAGGCGGCGGCGCGGAGGCGCGGCAGCGCGGGTGAAGGGGAGTGGCGGCTGCGCTCGGTTGGGTTCGTGGCTAGGAAGGAGATTGTGGACTCCCGGGTCGCACTGAATGCGGAACGGGCTGCAGGGCAGCGGGGCTGAAGACTAGCGGTTTTCTGGCGGTGCTGTTCGCAGGAATCACTGGGGCAGAGATTTGGGGACTGAGAGGCACGCGCAGACTCTGGGGCGCCATACCCGGAGAATCAGCAGCAGAAGAGCAGCCATTGCGGGTTGCTCTGCCCTGTGACTCTGAGACCCCGCCCCATCCCACCTACAACCCCGCCCAAGCTGTGTGCCTGCCAGCCTTCAGCATAACCTAAGGGTCTGCAGCCGGGGCAGAACTCCAAAAGATCCAAACCCCAAATAACAAGGAGAAAGGCCTGCAGATCATTTCCTCCCAGTGATACCTCCCAGTGATAACTACAAGACTGTGCACCCAGCCTTCAAAGGCATACAACAAGAGTGTCCACCCCAGGTGATTGGGGAGGCTGAATCACTGGGCCCTATAGGACACCTAACACAGAAAGCCAAAATGCGGAGACTAAGAAACAGATCACAAAAACAGAAATGGAGGAACGCAAATGACTGGATATAGAGTTCAAAATCACGGTTATAAGACTTTTCAAGAATATTCTAGAGACTGCCGATAAATTTAGTGAGACCCTCGAGCATATGAAAAAGAACCAGCTAGAAATTAAGCATACACTGACTGAAATAAAGAATAATATACAGAGATCCAACAGCAGACGAGAGGATTGCAAGAATCAAGTCAAAGATATGAAATATGGGGAAGCAAAACTCACCCAGCTGGAAAAGCCAAAAAAGAAAAGAAAAGAAAAGAAAAGAAAAGAAAAAAAGAATCAAGAAGTATGAAGATAGTGTAAGGAGTCTCTGGGACAACTTCAAGCGTACCAACATCAGAATTATAGGGGTACCAGAAGAAGAGAAAGAGCAAGATATTGAAAACCTATTTGAAGAAATAATGACAGAAAACTTCCTCCACCTGGTCAAAGAAATAGACTTCCAAGTCCAGGAGGCGCAGAGAACCCCAATCAAAAGGAACCTAAGAAGGACCACACCAAGACACATCATTATTAAAATGCCAAGAGCAAAAGACAAGGTGAGAATCTTAAAAGCTGCAAGAGAAAAGAAGTTAGTTACCTACAAGGGGAGACCCATATGACTGTCAGCTGATTTCTCAACAGAAACTTTGCAGGCCAGAAGGGAGTGGCAAGAAATATTCAAAGTGATGAACAGCAAGAACCTACAGCCAAAATTACTTTACCCAGCAAAGCTATCATTCAGAATTGAAGGTCAGATAAAGAACTTCACAGACAAGAAAAAGCTAAAGGAGTTCATCACCACCCAACCAGTATTATATGAAATACTGAAAGGTATCCTTTGAGAAGAGGATGAAGAAAAAATAAAGATAAAAAGTTATGAACAACAAATACATATCTATCAACAAGTGAATCTAAAAATCAAGTGAATAAGAAATCTGATGAACAGAATAAACTGGTGAATAGAATAGAATCAGAGGCATAGAAAGGGAGTGGACTGACAATTTTCAGGGGTAAAGGGTGTTGGGGTGCGGGAAGAGAATGGACAATCATCGTACACCTATGAATGAGGACGGGGGGAGGATGGGGACAGAGGATGGGGTGAGAACTGGGAGGAGGGGAGCTATGGGGGAAAAAAAGAGGAACAACTGTAATAATCTGAACAATAAAGATATTTAAAAAAAAAAAAAAAGAAAACATCAGGCCAACCCATAGTGAGGCACATTCTGTAAAATAACTGCCAGTATTCTTTAAAAATGTCAAGGTCCTGGAGAGAATCCAAGATGGTGGCATAAGGTAAACACCGTAAATGCAGCCGTGAACAACTATTTCAGAATATCCACGAAAAGAACACACGGACACCACTCACACCCACAGGAAGGCTGGCTGAGTGAAAATTCTACAACTAGAAAAGAGTCTGAGACTCAGAGGAGCGGCGGAAGCAAAATACAGAGGTACGGAGGCGCGCACACGCGGCTCGGGGAGAGGGCTGGCGCCGGAGGACGCGGTTCTTTTTCAAACCGGAGGGTACCACAAGCTCCCGGCAGCTCTGAACTCCAGTTCCAGGCGAGTTTCTGAGAACCCAGATGCACGCACACCCAGAGAAGGGGAACTGACTGGCACCGGGAGGAAATCCAAAGCTGGTTTCTCTCAGTGTTGCTTGCAGCAATTACCACGGGACACAGAGACCCAGTGTCTCTTAGTGCAGGGCTGAGAAGCAGCCATAGCTACTTGCTCCACCCTGCCCTGCAAACTCCCCGAGGCCCCGCCCCTCCCAAGCTGCGTCAGAGGCTTTTGCATATAAAAGGCTGAGTAGCCTAAGGCAAAGGCTAACTCAACACCTCCTTAAAGATA
>PVJC01048563.1:0-12461 GCA_004026665.1 Murina feae | reverse complement strand
CTTCTCCCAAGAAGACATGCAAATGGCTAACAGATACATGAAAAGATGTTAAGCTTTACTAGCTATTAAGGGAATGCAAATCAAAACTAAAATGAGATACCACCTCATACCTGTTAGAATGGCCATTATTAACAAGAAAAGTAATAACTTGTGTTAAAGAGGTTGTGGAGAAAAAGTAATACCTATTGTTAGAGAGGTTCTGGTACAGTCATTATGGAAAACAGTATGGTGGCATCTCAAAAATTATGACTTACCATATGAGCCAGTAACCCCTCTTTTGGGTGTCTACATGAAACAATTGAAAACAGTTATTCACAAAGATATGTTCAATGCAATGTTATTCATGGTTGCCAAGATATGGAAACAACTGCCCTTCAATAGATTATTGGATAAAGAAGACTTGCTGCATATATACAATGGGATACTACTCAGCAATAAGGAAATATGAAATAATGCCATTGACTTCAACATGAATGATCTTGAGAATATCATGCAAGGGGAAAGAAGACAGAAAAGAGATGAAAACCATATGATTTCACTCATATGTAGAATATAAAACTGAAAGCAACAAATGAACAAGAAAAATGAACAAAAACTCATAGAAACAGACAACACTATGGTGGTTCCCAGAGGGAAAGGGGTGGGGGGATAGTAAAGGGCAAAGGGGGTGAAATATATGGTGACAGAAAGAGATTTGACTTTGGGTGCTGGGCATGCAATGCAATATACAGATGATGTGTCATAGAAGTTTACCCTTGAAACCTATATAATGCTATTAACCGATGTCATCTCAATAAATGTCATTAAATAAAATAATTAAAAATAAAGTAGATTCAGGCAGGCATTAGATGGCCTACCATAGTCTAAGTTAAAGAAGTTATTTGTTTCAAATTTTAACTCTAAGTTATCAAACAATTATAAAGCACTAATAAACTCCCCCTGATGTTAATATAACTTTGGGTATTATTTTGTTCAGAGGGTAGTTTGATATGAAACTTGGTTCTAGTAATAGATTTGTCACTTAATGAATGTAAAATTTTAATCAGGCTATTAATGTCTTTCAGTTACACTGCCCATTTGTAACTAATCCATTTAGTTAACTTATTCTACAGGAATAGTGTGAAGATAAAAAAGATATAATCACTCCATACTTATTGAATAAATCTGTTCTTATTTATACATATATCTATATTCTTTCCAGATATGTTCTTATTAAATATAATATTTAAGGTATATAATTAATATTTTATTTTTCCTTATATTTATTATAATATGGATCTCACCAATCATATAATAAAAATTTAATATATTCTTTTTGGTTTGCTAATGATAAGTGAGAATATATGTCTGCTTCCCTCCCCTTCTTAAATTATGCTTAGCTTAGTTGACTCCATTTTCAAGACCATATTTTTAGCTCATCTTTTTACATTTTTTGACTAATTTTACTCCTATCATGGTTTAGAATTTCTTGTTCCTTGATATTGCCTTTAGGGGCTAATATAAATCTGTAGGATAATAACTATCTACATCTTTACCACTTCTCTGCAGAACCTTAAACTAAACAATTAATTTAAAATTCTTGTTTTCTATGTGCTAACATCCAAAGTGCTCAAGAAGTCTTGAAAATTATACAGAATTAAACTGGATTATTTAACTTCAAGTTTGGAATTTCGAATCTTAAAGAGATATTGAATATTGTCATTTAATCTATTATACTTGCACAGCGTACTCACTCTCGCACTATTCATACTGACAATCTTCTGCAAAGTTAGCACACATATGGTGTAAACTGATGGTCTTTTCTACTATTGAGTAAATAGGTTTCACTCAGCACGAACAACCCATCTTTCCATCACAAATTTTGCAATGTGTCTAGAAGAGCCACTCACTTCTTTGTTCTTGCTTCTTCCATGAAAATTCAATCCCTCAACTCTGCCTCATACTCCACTAGATCATGTTCTTCCTTAATGAACATCTCCTTTCTTAAAAGTTTAGATTGACCTCTTATTGCCCTCCAGTCACCACCTTATTTTCTAATCTTTCTTTTAAACAAAATAATCATATAATCTCCTCCAGTATCTCTTACACTGTCTTTAATCCACCTTGTCATCTTCCTCTCTGCTGAAAGTGTTTCTACTGCATCTTTTATCTTTTCTCTTAAATAAATGAATGTTATGAAATGTATTTAACATATAACCTAATCCTACAGGATAATTTTTTATGTGAGAATATTCATTTACCCGATTTTTATGATCTGCTATGTCTCTCAAATCCACAATATGTCATTACAGTTTGGAGTTTTGCTTTAGCTATCAATAAAATGAAAAATTGAGTCATATGATACTATTCGAGCTTCTTTCTTTTCTTAAGAAATATGAACGAATTTGAAATATTTGTCTTCCAAGTATTTTAGCTGTATTGCTTTTTGTTATTAAGGTAAGAACTTCTAGGAAGAAGAGAGATATTATGTTAGAAATATAATATAATCAAAAGATGAATACAGTATAAATATAATATAATCAGAAGAAATATAATCAAAAGATGAACACAATATAAAATTTTAAAAGATGATAACCACCCAAATAACTTATTTATCATAATATAGTATTTTGTAGAGTGTTTTTTTATTGGATAAAAATAATTATGTGTGGTAGTCAGAACATTATATGATAGAATCACGTAAGATATTCTAATAATACTATATGTGGAAAAAAGTATTGAGACGATATTAAGACCAAAGGATATTTGTTTAATTGTGTCAGAATTCATTTTCACACCACAAGAATAGTATTTGTTTTTCAATTTTCACTCACCGCACAAAGCATTAGATAAAAGGAGATTTTCAGTAATAGCATTTCATTTTGAGTCTTACCAATCCCTTTAGTTCTGGCATAACAAAAAGGCTATTAGCTTTCACTTGCTGTGCTGAATTTTCATGATTTTTGACAGTCTTCACTGAGACACTCAAAGAAATGAGACTTACCATTGAATAACATAAGATTTCATTAAATTTATCAGCATAATAAAAGCTGTTTCTGTCTCTTAACATTTTGTCTTTTTCTAATCTTATTCCCAGGGCCTACATAAAAGGCAATAAAATGTTTATTTTTGTGTGTTCAAATGTTTCTTCATAATTAAGAACATTGGTAACTCTTAACTTTAGAATTATTGCACTTATGAACATCAAAATAAGCACAAAATTATTTTTAAAATCAAAGTTTTCTATGAAGTAATGTGTATGGTATTTTGTAGCATTCGTAAAGATATAATATCCAGTTTAAATTTTACCACAGCAGTGGGACAAATAATAGTATCATTTTCGTAGTTAAAGAGATGGCCTATGAATTCTTCAAGTTCTGTGCTAGTGAATATCTAAGATATTAACAACTCTAAATATTATAAAGCTTTCATTTGTATTAGACTGTACTGCTTAAAAAGGAACATGTGTTTTGTTATCTTTGATAACTTGAACTGGTTATCAACACAATGTTACTGAATAAACCTTAAATTGAACATATGATGAAAGTGTGAACAAATTCTTATTTTCGCAAATTTGAGAACATGCTTTAGGGAAAAATAATGTCCATAAAATTTCTTGTTATAACCTTGCCTTCCAGGATCTCTGGGAGTAGAAATATATACTTAAAATTATTGAAGAAAATGAAATATTTTTCTGCAATTCAGAATTATATTAGGTTATGAAAAGATTTGAAAACATGAAAAATGAAAGTACAGCATTAGCAGAAAGAAACTAAGTATCACTTATAATAAATAATACATGTAAACTATTTTATCGTGAAACTATTTAAAATTATTGGATGATGTAAAAGACAAAATGCAGATATGTTTTCTGTACCAACTTCAAGAAGCACTCATAAAAGCAATAATTTTTTTCATACGGACGTAATTGGAGGCTTGCTGTTTTTACTATTCCCATTTTATAGATGAAGAACACGAGGCCTCAGATTAGTGTTGTTTCAGCACATATGGACCCGATTCCAAGAGAATAAAAAAATCAGCATCTAGTTTATGCTAAGCAAGTACAATAATGAGGAAGCACAGAAAATGCTCACTAGGGGCTGTAAAAATAATTTTCTTTTGGCTAACAAAGTAAGATCTAATATATAACGCGATAAAAGTGGATAATTATGTGACTAAGAGTGCCTAGGGCAGAATCAATGAGAAATACGACCCAATGTTTGTTTAAATCTAGAGGAAGTTAAATTAATTCAATCTATAGATATTTATTTAATTACCACATTAGAAATACATACCTTCTCTGAAAAAGGTTACATTTTACCTAATTTTTATTACATTATCTAAAAAATAAAAGTATACTGAGGCAGAGGCCAACCAAATATGTTTTATAAAATATAATGTCAAGTATATTGAGGTATTAATTACATTATATTTTAATGAGCACTGCATTAAAGTAGATTATTTTCTTGTTGCAGAGCTTCTTATTAATGAGAAAATCAAATAAGATATATCAAAGAGACTTCCAATCATAGAGCATTGTATCAATACTAGTTATATATGTTGTTGTCTTTAACATATGCCTGGATCTTCTCAAAACACCAGGCACAGTAATTAGAATACAAAATGAAACAACCCAGAGTAATATCATCAGTAAAACCAGATGACAAGTAAACAACATAAAACTCAGAATACAGGAGTAATTAGCTCAACCCTTAGCAGCATGGGGCAGCACCAGACAGGGTTAATGTCAAATAATAAAACATAGATGAAAGGAAGTATTGGAAGATCTAAAAATCAAAAAATTATATCCAGAAAAGGCCATGTACACTGATAAAAACAATGGGAACAAATATAATTTACTCAGTGAATGAGAGAGAGAGAGAGGGAGAGAGAGAGAGGGAAAGGGAGAGAGAGAGAGAGAGAGAGAGAGAGAGAGAGAGAGAGAGAGAGAGAGAATAATCTGGTTGAAGGTGAGAAGAGAGAAAGACAATAATTTTTAGAAAATTATTTTCAGAAACAAAATCACATAAAAATGATGCAAAACAGTAAATTATATAGAGAAGAAAAATATGAGTGAAAATGTAAACCAGAAATGAAAAGATGATAAATATTTGAAAAGAACACTTAAAATATAGAACTTGGATAAGGGAGAGCAAGCCATATGCAATGATTTATTTTTTACTAGAGAAGAAAATTGAAGAGAAAATATAAATTATTTGAGCTTTGGGGTAAAAGGTAAGAAGTTATATTGGCAACAGACTTCTTTATAGGAACATTTCATATAGGAAGATAATGAAAAATATTTTTAATGGTTATGAAAAAGTGGTAGGGAAATGATATTTTATTCATTCAAACTGTGTATCATATCTAAGGAACACAGAGCATAAAGGACATTTGGGAATATATTTCCTCTGATCACTTTCTGAGAAATGTCCTAGCACCTGACAATAAACATTAAGTTCATTAGGTTACTGCCCAGTAGGACAGTTATAATTTAAATGGCTTTATAAGGATGGAGTCTATTTATTATAGCATGAAGTTTATGGATAAGTATTAAAGATGTTAAATTTAGAATGAAGACTAAGAAATGAAGATAAAAATAACAAAGTATTATACCACTATTAAATGTGCTAAAAACACAGAAATTATATAACTCACAACAAATTGAAGGAGGAATATGAGTGTAGGGAACATTAATGAATACCTTAAGAATATCTATCCTAACCGGTTTGGCTCAGTGGATAGAGCGTCAGCCTACAGACTGAAGGATCCCAGGTTCAATTCTGGTCAAGGGCATGTACCTTGGTTGCGGGCACATCCCCAATGGGAGGTGTGCAGGAGGCAGCTGATCAATGTTTCTTTCTCATCAATGTTTCTAACTCTCTATCCCTCTCCCTTCCTCTCTGTAAAAAATCAATAAAATATATTTTTAAAAAAGAATAATTGTCATTGAAAGAATAGTGAATAAAAGTAAATGCTAGGCATGCCCAGGCAGTGTGCCCAGTGGTTAAGTTTCCACCTGTGAATCAGGAGGTCATAGTTCAATTCCTGGTCAGGGCACATGTTTGGGTTGTGGACTCCATACCCAGTGTGGGGCATGCAGAAGGCAGCTGGTCAATGATTCTCTTATAATTGACTAGAGGCCAGGTGCACCACATTTGTGCACTGTGTGTGTGTGTGTGTGTGTGTGTGTGTGTGTGTTTGGGTCCCTTAACCCAGCCTATGCCCTTTAGCAGTCTGGGAGCTCTTGGGGGATGTCCTGCTCCCTGTGGGGATTGTACCTAAGCCACAGTAGAACATCCTTACCACTATCACAGAGGCGGGAGAGGCTCCCGCCACCACCACTGCGCTTGCCAGATGTCAGCCCAGCTTGTGGCTGGGCACACTGACCACCAGGGGCAGCTCCTGCATTGAGAGTCAGTCCCCTAGTGGTCAGTGCAGGTCATAGAGACCTGTTGTTCCTCTGTTTGGTTGATTTGCATATTACCCTTTCGTTTTATAGGATATTTCTATCTCTCCCTCTCCTTTTCTCTCTGAAATCAATGATTATTATAAAGATATAAATGGGCTTACCTTATCATTAAGTTAAATATATTCATATTGGCTAATTAAACAGAATCAAATCCATTCTATGTGCAAGAGAGATACCTAGACAAAACAATTTAGAAAGGTTTACATTAAGAGAAAGACCAAGTATTACTCTTGTCTGATAATAAGATTGTGAAGCAGGTGTCATAATTTTGTTGGAGACATGGTAGAATTTAGGACAAAATCTATGTATCAAAGATATGTAAGGAAAGGAAATGTATTATGCTATCATCAGCAAGAAATCTGTTAAGCTGGTTTAGCTTTGATATCTCCTCTTAATTATTTTCCAACCAATGAATCCCACACTGCTTTTTGGCCATAAAATTTCACACTTTTTTTTTTGTTTTTGGAGTTGAGCTAATTTCTATACTGAAGTCCCATTTACCGTTTTACCATAGTATCTAAATAACACCTATCTTTACCACTTTATTATCTGGCTCTGGTTCTCTTTGACATCAATCTTTGAAGAATCAATTTTAGGGAGGGAAAGAGCCTTTTAGATGCAAGAGTTTTTTGTCCTAGAATAGAGATGATAATGATGCCTTTGATAATGCTAATGGCGATAGTAATGAAAAGAAGTGAATTCATTAGAGATATAATACTTCGGGAAAATAAATAACTGGGCTATCAATTTTTCTTTGTTGTTGTTGGTTTGTGTTTGTTTGTTTGTTTGTTTGTTTTTTGCATGAGAGAAATGACAGGTGGTGATTAAACAACACTACATCTAAACCATAGAGATAAGAGATAGAAATAAAATTCTGAGAGTTATCAACATATATGAGGCATTTAAAATAATGAGTCTTAATCACCTAAGCTGAGTTTAGACAATAAAAATTAATACAAAGTTAACTAAGAAAATAAACCTGTCAACATTGAGCTAAGAATACAGTTGAGAGTGGTAAGGAGAAATCGAGATAAGTATATTTTTAAGGAAATGCATAAAGGAGAATGTTTTAAAGAGGAAGTTATTTGAAATGCTGTGGAGACTTTGCGAAATGCGAAGTGGCATGTAGAAAGTTATTGGTGGTCATTAAAAGAACACTTCCTTTAAAATTATGATTGAGAAACCAGATTAAAATGAGATGTATGGGTCCTTAATTCCAGAATTATGGCAAAGTATAGAACCTAAAAATTCTCATTAGAAAGAAAGAAGTGCAGCATAAACTGTAACAACCATCCATTTAAACACACATTAGAGGATTTCAGGTTCAAGCCATGACAGTAGCACAGAGTGCACAGGGCCAGCACACTGACGACAGCTGTAAAAGCTGAGCAAAGTATATCAGACAATTGTTTGAAGGCACTGGAGACCAACCAACCCACACAGGGCTTGATTTATTATTAAGAGGAAATAAGTCACAAGATAAATTACTTTCCCAGATTTTTTTTTCCCTGACGGTACTTCCTGAACACTGATGTACAAGAGACCACAAGTAGAAAATGAAACTTTCCCACGTTGAGGAGACAGGGATTAGAGTCTGAGACACCCAATGTGTCTGGGACTCGAGGGACAAATTTCCACAGAAAAGCTAACCACAGAGAAAAACAAAGACAAAATTCTGCAAACAAGTCCCCCTAAGTGTGGCCAGCCTCGAAGTTGTAATGCACAAGGTGAGACTGAAGAAGCTGTATGGAAACTTTTATTGCAGTACAGCGACATCATTAATTTTGCATATTGTCTTCAGCTGCTTATGCACCACAGGGCAGACTGGAGTAGCTGTGACAGAGACCATATGGCACACACAGTCTAAACCACTGAGTGTCTGGCCCTTCCGAGAAAGGTTTCTGAACTACCACCCTAGCTAATCTCACGTTCAATGTCATTTGTGAATCAGTGTTGCTTTGTGAGGTCATGTTTGATTTCCTTTCTAATGGCAATAATTGTTATTGCCTCTAGACAGAAGATTCCAATTATTTTAAGATTTCATTATTAGAAATGGTATACTTAATTAAGCCGTAGTTGTTACTTTGAGTATAATTAATTAGTGCAGGTATATTAATTTTATTTAATTAATAGGCAGATAGGTTAATGCTCCGTAGGATAGTTATAATTTAAATGGCTTTATAGAATTTAAGAATGGAGTCTGTTTATTATTAATTATATCTTACATTCATTACCTAGCTCATGTGATATAGCTCTCACGTAGTCCATTATTTATGCTGTCGGTAAATTATTTTACATATAATAGTTGGATGAGAGAGGATTCATGGTAATTAACATAGAATCCATGGATATGTTCCTGAGAGAGTGATGAAAAAGACAAATTTATGCCATTAATTTTTTTTTAAATCTCACCAAAATATGTAAAGATGTTTCTTTCTCAGTCAAGGCTAGAAAATAGGTACTATTCCCTACAGCATTAAATATTTGAAGCTTTGAAATTCCATCAAGAGAAACTAGAGACATGGTTTTACTTAAATGGCGTTTGAGTAAGGGGATGTATAAATTCATATGTAACTGCTGGTGAGAGTGGAAAGGACCCAGATAAAACAGTGGAACAGATTCTTGCCAATGCCCTTTTCTGTAATGTTAGCAATTTTTTTTATGATCTACCATTACTGTTTTGCCTTTACTGGTTTCACTTTCCCAAGTCCCTAAATATTAATTCAATGGGACAGAAGCTTCAGCTATAGTTCCAATTTAATTTTCTTGCTCAGGATATGCAGTGCAGTTAATTAGAATCATATAATCTTAAGGCACAAAGGAACCACGGAGATATTCTAATCCTGTTCTCCCATTTATTCATGTAGAAATGGCTTAGCAACCGGACTAAGATCACACAAATATTAAAAACAAAAAGAGGCCCTGACCAGTTTGGTTCAGCGGATAGAGCATCAGCCTGCAGACTCAAGGGTCCCAGATTCGATTCTGGTCAAGACATGTACCTTGGTTGCAGGCACATCCCCAGTGGGGAGTGTGCAGGAGGCAGCTGATTGATGTTTCTTTCTCATTGACATTTCTATTATGATAAAATTAAAATTATAAAGCTTGACTGGTATTATTAATTTATTTATTTGTGAGTGTGTATAAGGAAATATTATATCTTTCAAAATTATTTTTTCCTTATGGCATGTTTCTGGTAAGTTTAATGAGTCCAGAACGATGTTTTCAATATTTCAAACATTAGTTTATCATCTAAATGCTATAATAATAATAATACAGACTTTATAAGTGTCAGGAGTTCTCTACAGTGGAAATTATTAACTATAAAAAAAAGAAAACTGTAGGTCCTTGGAGTTGTATCAAATTCTCAAAATGCATACGTCTTCTTTCCAAAGGGACACAGGTGACAATCCATCATGTGACTTACCGTTTTGGTTAAAACAAAAGTTTTATAAATAATAATTTATAAATTATTATTAATTTATAAAAAGATTTATAAATAATAATTAAATGCCTGAATTATTTATAAATATTGAAATGTATTTAATGCAATAGAAGATTAAGAAATTCTTGCATATAACTGTAACATTTTTACATTAAAATGCATCAAAGTTAACACTTCACTCCGGATGTGAACTGTTCTGATGGTTCTGGGGACCTCTAACTTTGATGGTTCATCAAAAGTGCTCACGCCCTAGCTGGTTTGGCTCAGTGATAGAGCTTCAGCCTGTGGATTGAGGGTCCAGTGTGACTCCAGACAAGGGCATGCACCTCGATTGCAGGCTCCTCCCTGGCCCAGGTCCTGGTATGGCTCGTGCAGGAGGCAACCAATCAATGTTTCACGTCGATATTTCACTCTGTCTTTCCCTCTCTCTCACTCTCTCTAAAAGTCAATGGAAAAATATCCTCGGGTGAGGATTAAAAAAAAAAAAAGTACCCATTATCATGTTATTCTCATCACTAACTTTTATTACAGCAAAAGAGACAGAGTAAAAGCACTTATAATCCTTTCTCAGTGGATACTAAAGCAAATGATGTTTTTTCTGTTTTTATATATATTGCCTATTACCTAGCAACATAACTTAAGCATATTAAAATTCTATATGTTCTACTTCCAGGATCATACATGAATGGTGCCTTGATTTAACATGCATGCATTGAACCTTGAATTTTGAAGAACAAAAATTGTAAAACAATATGAAAAAAATTCTTCCTGTAAATTTGCATCTTTAGCAAAGCCACACAAGGCTGGAGGGAATGAGAATTCGAGTATGTAACCCCAATGCCTATGAAGTTCGGCATTTCTGCAAATGGCAGCCTAAATCTTCCTGGTTCCCTTTCCTTCGTATGACTTGGCTATTCACCTGGTCACTCAATACGAAAGCCTACGGTATGTTTCCAATAAACTCCTTTTGTGTAAGTTAGTCAAAGCTATTTTCTATTGCTAGGAAGTAAAGAACTTCAATAACAAAAATATGTCAAACATAGAGTAGATTTCATATATTATTCCTAATGGAAAATATAAAAAATAAATCATTTTGTCAGTGAACTTAATAAAATGTCTGTCTGATGAAACACAAAATCAGTGCAAAAAAATAAAAGAAAAACATCCTAAGGAGATGAATGCTAATTGACTGAAAGTAATTGATTGGCAATTCCAGATTTGATTAGAAGACAATTAAAAATCTATTTCAATAGCTTGCAAGAAATAGTGGCTCAAAATTGACAAAACTGGGATTAAATAGCTCCTAACTGAGAATTTTAAGAAATCAAAACAAATTAAATTGACATTTTAGGTGGTGAATGTGGAAACTTCTATGCAGAGTATTGAAATAATAATATGGTATTAAAAACATTTGAAGCCCTCCAATACTGTGTATAAACCACCCATGGTCATTAAATATTAAAAAAAATAAAAATAAGATGACAGTAGTCTAAAGCTTGAATGTAATCCAAGAGCTTTTGGTACTCTTGAGGAAGCAATTTGGACAATTGGAATAGGCAAACTAATAAAAGATATCATTAGAAAAATATTCAGTATTTTAAAGTATAAAGGAATATAGTGATTATAGCTCACACATTGTTCCAAGCAAAGTTTTTTTTTGTTTCTTTGTTTTTTTAATTACTATACTATTATGATGTATCTTGGTGTGCATCTCTTTGAGTTCCTCTTATTTGGGACTTTGCACTTCCTAGACTTGTAAGTCTATTTCTTTCACCAGGTAGGGGTATTTTTCTGTCATTTCTTCAAATAGGTTTTTAATATCTTGCTTTCTCTTTCTCTTTCTGGTATTCCCATAGTGTGGATGTTGGTATGGTTGAAGTTGTCCCAGAGACTCCTTAACACAATCTTTTTATTTTTGGACCTTAATCCAAATTACTCTACCCTGCAGAGCTATCGTTAAGAATTGAATGCCAGATAAAGAGCTTCACATATAAGAAAAAGCTAAAGGAGTTCATTACCACCAAACCAATATTACATAAAATGTTGAAGGGTATTCTTTAAGAAGACATAAAAGGCATCCAAATTGGAAAAGAAGAAGTAAAACTCTCCTTATTCGCAGATGACATGATATTGTACATAAAAAACCCTAAAGACTCCATCAAAAGATTATTAGACTTAATAAATGAATTCGGCAATGTAGCAGGATACAAAATTAACACCAAGAAATCTATGGCATTTTTGTACACCAATAGTGAATGTACAGAAAGAGAGACTAAAAAAAATAATCCCATTTACCATCACACCAAAAAAAACTAAGATACCTAGGAATAAATTTAACTAAAGAGGTAAAAGACCTCTACTCAGAAAACTACAGGATGTTGAAAAAAATAGATAGAGGAAGGCATAAACAGATGGAATTACATACCATATTCATGGATTGGTAGAATCAATATCATTAAAATGTCAATACTACCCAAAGCAATCTATAAATTCAATGCAATCCCCATTAAAATACCAACGGCATATTTTACAGACCTAGAACGAACTCTCCAAAAATTCATCTGG